>JALJVW010002119.1:0-10271 GCA_024865655.1 Emberiza elegans
GACTTTGAATATGATTTTTGAGTTTTGGAGGTTTTGAGCATACTCGGAGGCACTGATGAGTGTGATGCAAAGAGCACCAAAGGCCCAGAGGTCATTGAAGTCCCTGTGCTGTGTCTGTGTGCTGCTGAACTGGGCCGGGCTCCTGGCCCAGAGGCAGCTGCGGCAAGGGCAGCGCTGCAGGAGAGACAGCTCTGGGCAGGGCAACTCCTGTGCAGAGCCCAGCAGGGCTGGGGCACTGCCAGGGCCCCTCAGGGACACCAGCAGGGCACAGACTGAGCTCCCAGGGCTCAGCACTGGCAGGCTGTGCCATGGCCCAGAGGGGGCTGTCACAGCAGCACCTCTGTGGCTATGTCCCAGGGAGGCACAGAGCAGCTGGCATGTCAGCAAGGCTGTGTGGACACACAGAGTGGGCTGTGTGAGCTCACAGACTGGGCTCTGACATCACAGAGTTTGTTGTGTGAGGTCATGGAGAAGCTCCAACATCATAGAGGGGTGTCCAGGTTTAGGGCAAATTCTAAGAGAATCCTCAAAGGATCTCGTAGTACAACAGATCCAATCAGCCCTCCCTCCAACTGGTCCGGAGAAAATATCTCCTTGGAGAAAGGTGGAGAAAATTGTTTATTAAACAGTCAAATCTACACAATCTCAAACAGTAAGATCCTTGCCACTCCAAAGGAGATGACAAACTGAGAAAGTCCTTCCCGGGGTGCAGCTCGGCTCACTCAGTCTCTGATCAGTCCTCCGGTGCTGGGAATGTCGCAGGCCAGGCCGGCCCAGTGGGCCACAGGCATGCTGTCGGTGCTCCCTGGGTGTTCAGTCCAGAGCAGGTTTTTAAGAGGTCCAAAGAGAAGGAGAAAGAAAACAAGGTCCAGGAACTTCTTTGCCCTAGCTAGCTAACTAAAAGCAAAGGAGAGCACTGTCCGTTGCCGGTGCAGCCACAGACAACACAACCCCGCAGCAGGAATGTGTAGGAGTGAGTACAGTTCTGAAAAAAACCTGCCGCTTCTTCTCTCCCCCCCTTCACTCTCTGGAACACCCTTAAAGGTGCAAACTTATTATTCAGCATGAACAGAACAAGACGATTGGGGATAAAAGCATCATATAGTCAACCCAGGACATTCCACCCCTTATCCCCATATCGTCTGCTTACTACTAAAACTTACTACTAAAAAAAAAAAAAAAAAAAAAAAATTCTAACTCTACAAACGCATACATTATACATCCAATATACAGCTATACACAGACAATGGTAATAACATTCAGCAAACAGTGATATTTACACATAGGTTTCACCTAACAATCAAATCTCCCTGAGGTACACATCGTGTTCTTCCATCTTTTTGCATTATCCACCATGTGCAACCTGGTCCTGAGCAAAAAACAACCCCACGAATGGGTTTGTCTGTATACGAGGCAGGATTAATCCAAACTGTCTTTCCTAACAAACCTCTGACATGTACCACTGGGACTTTGTCTCCATCTACTCTATGCAAAGGCTCAGATTGGGCAGGGCCCTTTCCGGTTGGGTAGAGCCTCGGGTGTTAACTAACCAGGTGGCTCTTGCCAGATGCTGCTCCCAGTTCTTGAAAGATCCCCACCTATGCTTTCAATGTGGTTTTTAACAGTCCGCTGTATCTCTCCACTTTGCCTGCAGCTGGTGCATGGTGGGGATATGGTACACCCACTCAATGCCATGTTCCAGCCCAGGTGTTGATAAGGCTGTTCTTGAAATGAGTCCCATTGTCTGTCTCTATCCTCTCAGGGGTACCATGTCTCCACAGGACCTGCTTTTCAAGGCCCAGGATGGTGTTCCGGGCCGAGCATGAGGCACAGGGTAGGTTTCCAACCATCCAGTGGTGGCTTCCACCATGGTCAGCACGTAGCGCTTGCCCTGGCGTGTCTGGGGCAGTGTGATGTAGTCAATCTGCCAGGCCTCCCCATACTTGTACTTTGACCATCGCCCACCGCACCAGAGTGGCTTTTTCGCTTGGCCTGCTTGATGGCAGCACACGCCTCACAGTCATGGATGACCTGAGAAATACTGTCCATGGTTGGATCCACCCCGGTCTCGTGCCACTTATAGGTGGCATCATCCTGCCCTGATGGCCTGAGGCATCGTGGGCCCATCGAGCTAGGAATAATCCTCCCCTTATGTTGCCAATCTAAGTCTATCTTGACACCCTATCTTGCAGCCTGGTCTACCTGCTCGCTGTTTTGGTGCTCCTCATTAGCTCTGCTCTGGGGACATGGGCATCCACATGGCGGACCTTTCACAGACAGCTTCCCTACCCTGGTAGCAATGTTCCTTTCCACCATCAGCAGCCCAAATTGGTTTTCCTCTACGCCGCCACCAGCCTGCTTCCACCTTCCAGCCATCCCCACAGGGCATTGGCTACCATCCATGAATCAGCATAAGGTAGAGCTTGGCCACTTTCTCTCCTCAGCAATGTCCAGGGCCAGTTGAACAGCTTTTGAGTTCTGCAAGCATTGGCTTGATCCACCTTCTCCTTCAGTGGCCTCCAAAGGTCTGTCGTGTGACATCCCATACAGCTGCTTTCCACTTCCATTCATTCCCACAAAGCACCACAAGAACCTCAGTAAACCAAGGGGCTTGTGCATCTTCTGCTGGCAGTTGGTTGTATGGTGGAGCTTCTTCAGCACGTGTCACTTCTTGTTCTCCTTCATCAGCGAGACTAAAGCTTTCACCTTGTGGCCAGTTCGCATCATTTCCAGAACCCAGGCGATTCAGTTTTCCAATGCGGGGGCGCTGTGTGTGATAACAGCAATCCATTTGCTCCACGTAGCACTGGTGGCATGGTGCGGAGGGCCTTTGCTTGAACATCCACCCCAGTACTGGTAGTCGGGGTGCCAGGAGGAGTTGTGCTTCAGTGCCTATTACCTCTGAGGCAGCCTGGACTCCTTCATAGGCAGCCAAGATTTTTCTCTGTTGGAGTATAGTTGGCTTCAGACCCTGTAGCTTCGACTCCAAAAATCCTAGTGGTCGGCCTCAGAGTCCTCCCAGGCACCTTCTGCCAAAGGCTCCAGGACAGACCATGTTCCTGGCCGCAGAGTAGAGCACGTTCTTCACCTCTGGTCCTGTCCTGATCGGGCCAAGAGCTACTGCATGAGCACCCTTGCTTGATCTGTAAAGGCTTGATGCTGCTGCTCAGCCCCAGTGGAAAGTGTGTTCTTCCTTTACGGTGACCAGGTAGAGGGCTCACGATCTGGAGACCGGTATTCAGGAATGCATCCTCCCAAAAACCTATGGCTCCAGGAAAGCTTGTGTTTCTTTCTTGCTGGATGGTGGTGGAGGACATTGTTGCGGATCTTGTTGATGACGCCAGTGGAATTCGATGTCACCCATCTTTGCTAATACTACCTCCAGGAACTGGATCTTTGAGCAGGTCCTTTGATTCTGTTTTTCTTGATGGCAAGCCAGCTTTTTGTGAGAAGAATCTGATGATTTTCCCCTTTCGAACACTTCAGCTGTGTTCCCCCACAATGATGTCATCAATATATTGCAGATGTTCTGGAGCCTCACCCCTTTCTAGTGCAGCCTGGATCAGTCCATGGCAGATGGTGGGCTGCTTCCCACCCTGGGGCAGCCGGTTCCAGGTGTACTGCACACCCCTCCAGGTGAAAGCAAACTGAGGCCTGCATTCTGCTGCCAGAGGAATGGAGAAAATGCATTGGCAATGTCAGTGGTGGCATACCACCTTGCTGCCTTGGACTCAAGCTCATACTGGGTTCCAGCATGTCCGCACAGCAGCGCTCAGTGGTGGAGTCACTTCATTCAATGCACGGTAGTCCACAGTCAATCTCCATTCTCCTTCAGATTTACGCACAGGCCAAATGGGGCTGTTGAAGGGTGAGTGGGTCTTGCTGACCACCCCTGGCTCTCCAGCTCTCGGATCATCTTATGGATGGGGATCACAGCATCTCGATTTGTTCGGGTACTGTCAGCGGTGCACTGTTGAGGTGGCAATTTTCTGTTGCTCTTCCACCTTCAGGAGACCTACTGCAGATGGGTTTTCTGACAGTCCAGGCAAGCTGTTCAGCTGCTTGACACCCTCTGTCTCTACAGCAGCTATTCCAAATGCCCATCTGAGTCCCTTTGGGTCTTTGAAATACCCACTTCGAAGGAAGTCTATACCTAAAATGCATGGGGCCTCTGGGCCAGTTACAATAGGGTGTTTCCTCCACGCATTTCCAGTCAGGCTTACCTCAGCTTCCACCAAAGTAAAATCCTGGGATCCCCCTGTCACACCAGCAATAGAAACAGACTCTGTCCCCACATGTCTCGATGGGATTAATGTACATTGTGCACCAGTGTCAACCAAAGCTTTGTATTCTTGTGGTTCAGATGTGCCAGGCCAACGAATCCACACAGTCCAAAAAACACGGTTTTCCCCAGCCTCTACCTGGCTAGAGGCAGGGCCCCTCTAAGCCTGATTATCCTTCTTTCCCTGGGCATATGTCTTGGAGGTTCCTTCAAGGATCAAAATATTGTCATTATCATCATATATGACAGTTCGTTACTGGCCACTGGAGCTGCTTCCCTTTTGGAACTTCCTCTCTGAGTCTTCAATTCACGCACCGTTGTGCCAGAGCAGCAGTCGGTTTCTTATGCCATCTCCCCATGTTTTCTCCACAATCACGCAGGTAGAACCACAGCTCAGCTCGTGGGGTGTACCTTCTCTCGCCATCCGGGGAACGTCTGCCTTGGGTACCAGAACCTCTGATCTGTATTGCGAGATTTGGAGAAGGTCTTCTTTAATCTGCTCTCTGAGCTTTTATGATTCTCCTCTATCTTGTCCTCTAATGCCTGCAGACGTGTTTCCACCGCTGCAATTCTGGCATGTGTTGGACCATGCACAGCATCTGAATATGCTCAGCTTCTTTGCCATATCAAGCACAGTCTCTCACCATCATCTACTTCATTATTGCTAAAGCAGAAGCATATTCTCGTGGCCCAAGTCGTACAAGTTTCCTCCACATCACAGATGTGCATAGTACCAAGTCTGGATTTACAGTGTTTGCATCATCTGAGAAGGCAATCTCTGCCACTGCCATTTCCCTCAAGCGTTGAATCCCTTTGTTCTATTGTTTTCCACTGGGTTTTGTTGCATGTAGAGATTGTCAAGATAACAGGTATCTTAGTGCTACACTTTTAGGACCCGTGCTCAGAGGCTGAGGGTTTGCCTCCTCATCATTCTTGGTCAATGACAGGATCCTGTGACAGGGATCCCAAATGCCTCGCTTCAGTGCCGTCCAGAATTGTAGCCTCGCCTGCAGCATCCCAGAGATGGACTAACCAACTAATTATGGATTCATCAGGTCGTCGGGTGTAATCCTTCCTTAGGCCACGAAGGTCCTTCTAGGAATAAGACCCAATATTGGCCCTTGTGCTGTGTCAGTTTTTAACTTTGGCTTTTATATCAGTTGTGCTGAGGGTCCTTCGCCTGGATCATCATCATCAGGTGTCAATGCGATTGGTCTTTGCTTAGGTGTTTTCCCCTGCAGCAATTGCCAGGAGGCTTTGGGCTCATCATCTGGTTTAGCTGCTACCAGCCCGGGATGACTGTGGTAGCTGCTGCTTGTCTCCTGCCCCTGCCTCCTACAAGGTCTCGGCTGCCCCACACTATCTAACAGAGTGCGAAGGGCAGGTCAGGGCCCAGCTTATTGTACTAGCCTTTCTCCTTAGAATCAGCAGGCAATTCTCTTTCAGGTATTTCACCCCAGCTGGGTTCTGAATTTGTCCCTTTGGGAAAATCCCACCACAGGACAGAAATCTCTTCAGGGTTTGGCCTATATTTTCCTATCTCCACACCACCCAGGATTTTTCACACCTGCATCTGCTTCTGGGGTCAGGGTCTCACCAACTTTCTGGATATCTCAGCCTCATTCTAGAGGAAGCCAAACCATATAGAGGAAGCTTTTACCAGATTAAATACCAGGAAAGATAGTCTCCTTAACATCAGGGGAAACTGAACATTCTCAAAAAGTGACGAATAACAGATCCAAAGGAGAAGAAGGAAAGGAAAGGCTGGAAAGCCTTATTCGGCCCTCCCTAACAGATGGTGTAACTACTAATAAATTCCTTAAAAACATACTACTGAATTGAGATGCAGGGTGGGACTTCAAGAAACCATAAACCATACATATCAGAAACAGATGCCAGTATTTTGTAAACGCTTTTATAAATCATTATCACCAAGGCCAGCACAACAGCTATTCCAATCACCCTCACCATAGAAATTACGTGCGGTTATAGACAATAACCGAGACCAGAAAGGCACAGAACTCCTCGTGCCCAGAGCCCAGAGCCACACGGCAGCTTCACCTCAAGAGACATTATGGAATTGAATAGCATACTGACTGCAAACACACAACGAAGATTAATAAATCAATAAGGTTTTTCTCCACATTTTCCACACGCTACGCCAATAGATGCATTTGTCCAGGTTTAGGGCAAATTTGGGAGAGAATCCTCAAAGGATCTCCGGTAGGCAACAGATCCAATCAGCCCTCCCCCAACTGGTCCGGAGAAAATATCTCCTTGGAGAAAGGTGGGAGAAAACTGTTTATTAAACAGTCAAATCTACACAATCTCAAACAGTAAGATCCCTTGCCACTCCAAAGGAGATGACAAACTGAGAAAGTCCTTCCCCGGGGTGCAGCTCGGCTCACTCAGTCTCTGATCAGTCCCCGTGCTGGGAATGTCACCAGGCCAGGCCCGGCCGGTGGGCCACAGGTGCAGCTGCGGGCTCCCCTGGGTGTTCAGTCCAGCAGGTTTTAAGAGGTCCAAAAGAGGGGAGAAAAGAAAACAAAGGTCAGGAACTCTTTGCCATGGCCCAGAGCTAACTAAAAGCAAAGGCAGCACTGTCTAGGCTGTGTCCCACAGACAACAACCCACTTGTAGGAATGTGTAGCAAGGGGCTGTTCTGGAAAAAAAACCTGGGCTGTGTCCCCCCTTCACCTCTGGAACACTTAAAGTTGCGCAACTTATTATTCAGCATGAAACAGAAGAAGACGATTAGATAAAAGCATCATACAGTCAACCCAGGACAGGTCCAGACACTACAGAGCAGTGGCTGTGATAATATGGTGCAGTGACGCGCAGAGCAGGTGTGAGGTCATAGTGTGTGCAGGACACATAGAGTGGCAGCATGGCATCACAGAGAGGATTGTTTGACATCGCTGGATGGACTTGGGTGGACATCACAGAGGTGGATGTGAGCATCATAGACACCGCTGGATGTCTGAGTAGGACATCAGATCACAGAACCGATGCTGTGACATCACAGAAGAGAAATCCGTGACATCCAGGGGTGATTTGTGACCTCAGACTGCAGCTGTGTGACAGCCCAGAGTGATATCCCAGCATTGGCTCTGTGACATCACATGGGGGATTTGTTTCATCCCATGCTGGGCTTTAACATCACAGGGCCTGTGTGACATCATAGGTGGTTCTGTGGAATCACAGATGGCTCTGTGACATGACAGGGGCTGTGTGAGGTCACTGGGGAGGTCCTCTGCCCCGGCCCCTCACAGTTCCCCCCAGAGCAGTCCAACCCTGCTCGTGCACAAAGGGGTCCCTGTCCCCCGGTCCCCTGGCCCCACAGCCTCCCCCCACAGGATGTTCCACGAGATCGAGCCCAGAGCCTGACACACGGGCGGGGGCAAATCTGGGGTGGCACAGGGGACAGGGACCCCGGCAGCATCCCCTGTGTCCCCAGGGCCAGAGCCTGGGCCAGGGCTCCTTCACCCTCTTACAAACGAGGGGCTGAGAGCGCTGAAAAATCCCCAGCAAGGAATCAGCAAAAACCAGATTGAATATTAAGGGAGAGCAGCACAGAGTTCCTTGGCAAGAGTCACTCTGCTCCTGACTGGGCACTCTAGGCACACCAAAGAAACAAAGCAACAAAAAACCAAACAAAATCCAGTCAAAGAAGAAATGAACCAAAACCAGGACTTGACTGATACCTTAGACTTCAGCATTTAGCAAAAGAACAGCACTTAACAGTATTTACCTTACTTGTAACCTAGGACTTAATGATGTAGCTCTGCAATAAAACTTAACAATATTCAACTTAGCTTATAACTTCTATTCAATGTAACAACTTAGCAAAAGAACAACTCTTAGCAGCATTGAACTCAGCTTACAGCTTGTGACTCACCATCACTTGCAGGCGTGACTGGCTCAGCTCTCCAAGGCACTCCAAGCCCTCAGAGAGCAGCATTTGTGCCACATTTCCCCAGCACAGGCACTCCTGTGTGCACACAGACACCAAGAGTCAGTGCAAGGCACCCATCCTGGCCGCACTTGGCACCAGCAGCTTTCTTTACAGGGTGAGAACAGGGACAAGCGCCACGAGGGAACAGAAAGAGCTGCCAGGGCTGCTGCTAAAGGAACCAGGGCCTGGTTGCAGCAGCAGTGCCCTGAGCAGACAGTGTTTTGTGAGGAGTTGAGCCCAGGCTGTTGGCCAAGGCCGAGGCCCAGGGAGCATTTCTCAGCTGGCAGGGCAGCCTGAGAAGGGGGGGGGAATGAAAGCAGCACAGGGCCCATGGAACTGGGGACCATTGTGACACCGTGGTGCCCCTGATAGACCAAGGGGCCCCTGGGTGACACACTGTGGGCCCTGTGAGAACAAGTGATTGGGACATTGTCACACCCCATGGAACCAAAGGTCCACTGTGACATTGCAAGGCCTCGTTGGAACCATGGAACCTTGAAAGCCCATTGAGATACTTCACAACCTCATGGGAACCAAGGGGCTGTTGTGGCACTGAGGAGACTCATGGAATCATGGAGACCATTGTGACACTACGAGGCCCCATGGAGTAAGCAAAGCATTGTGACGCTGTGGGGCGCCATGGAAGCAAGGAGACCATTGTGACACTGTGGGGCACCATGAAACCAAGAGGCCTTTGTGACCCTGCAGGGCTGCATGGAACCAAGGGCCATTGTGACATTGCCAGGCCTTCTGTCATCAGTGGTGCATTGTGACACTAAGAAACCAAGGGGGACCATTGTGACACTGCAGGGCTTCATGGAACCAAAGCTCCAGGGTGACACAGAGAGGCCGCCTCTCATCAATGCTCCATTGTGACACCGTGGAGCCAACGGAGACCATTGTGACACCACAAACCCTCATGGTCCAAAGGCCCATTGTGACATTGCAGGGCTCACGGAACAGAGGAGTGACATGACATTGTGAGGCCTGTGGAAGCACAGAGACCATTGTGGCACTTCAAGGCCTCATGGAATCCTTGGGGCCTTTGTGACACCAGCGGGACCTTCAGGAAGCTGGGAGCCATTGTGAAACTGTGGGACCCCATGGAACCAAGGCAGCCTTGTGACACCTCAGGGCCCCATAAAACCAAGGGGACACAGAACAGGTCTGGCTGGTTTGGCCTCCCGTGGGCCACCTGACTGGTCCAGCTGACCTTGGCATGTTGAGGGTCTCTTCTCATCTGCTGCTGAAACACTGGGGCTCCGTGCTTTCCTTCCTGTGGTAAAGAACTGTCCTTCTCCTCCAGGCCATGACCAGAACTGGGATTTCAAAACCAAATTCCCTTCTATCCAGGCATTGTTCCCATAGCAATATTGCCAGGACAAGTCTGTCTGCCTGTGCTTTCACAAGGGTCACCTCTCATCTGTGCCCAAAACCCTGGGGAAGGCTCTGTGCTTTCCTTCCTATGGAAGAGAACTCCTCCTTCCTGGCCAGGTTCCCGTGTCTCCAAATTTGGGTCCACCTCCAACACTGCCTATTGGGACAGACTGGAGGAGATTGTTGGCTTGGATCATTTCATGTGGGGGAGGAAGGGGCAGGTCCAGCTTTGCCCTGCCCGGTGAGCCCAGCCCTGCCCTGCCCCTGGAACCCCAATCCCCCAGAGCCTCCATCCCAGCCCCTGCAGTGTCTGCCAGCCCTGGCACAGCACAGGCAATGCTCCACAGCCACCTCTGCAGCCCCCAGCCCAGCTCCTGAGGGACCAAATCCATCCCAAAAACCACTGCGATTTTTCCAGCCCCTACAGACCCGCAAATTTACCCCAGAATCCCGGATACCCACCTGGGACTCTTCAAGACCATCCTTTCCCCAGGGACCCCCTCAATCCTGCTCCAGCCCTCCCCCATGTCCTTGTCCTCCCCATCCTCCTTGACATATGAGTGGGCCTGTCCTCCCCAGCATCCTTGCATATCCTCCAGTGTCATTCTGTGGTTCCAGACATCCTTGTGTCCTGCCACCTTCAGAGCTGCATGGTTG
>JALJVW010002121.1:0-2500 GCA_024865655.1 Emberiza elegans
TGTTTTTTCTTTCTTTCTTTCTTTCTTTCTTTCTTTCTTTCTTTCTTTCTTTCTTTCTTTCTTTTTCTTTTCTTTCCTTCCTTCTTTCTTTCTTTCTTCTTCTTCCTTCCTTCCTTCCTTCCTTACTTCCTTCCTTCCTTCCTTCTTTCCTTCCTTCCTTCTTTCTTTCTTTCCTTTTTCTTTCTTTCTTTATTTCTTTCTTTCTTTTCTTTCTTTCTTTCTTTCTTTTTTTCTTTCTTTCTTTCTTTCTTTCTTTCTTTATTTCTTTCTTTCTTTCTTTCTTTCTTTCTTTCTTTCTTTCTTTCTTTCTTTCTTTTTCTTTTTTCTTTCCTCTTTCTTTTTTTTCTTTCTTTCTTTCTTTTCTTTCCTTTTCTTTCCTTCCTTCTTTCCTTTCTTTTCTTTCTTTTTTTTTTTCTTTCTTTCTTTCTTTCTTTCTTTCTTTCTTTCTTTCTTTCTTTCTTTCTTTCTTTCTTTCTTTTCTTTCTTTCTTTCTTTCTTTCTTTCTTCTGGGTTTCCTTCCTTCCTTCCTTCCTTCCTTCCTTCCTTCCTTCCTTCCTTCTATTTTACGCTATTTCCTTGCTTCCTTCCTTCCTTCCCTTCCCTTCACTTCCTTCCTTCGGCTTTTCTTTCTTTCTTTCGTTTATTTCATTCTTCGTTGTTTTCATTTCTTTTCTTCCCTTTCTTTTCTTTTTCTCTTTCTTCTGGAGTTTCACTACCTTCTTCCTTCCCTTCCTTCCTTCCTTCCTTCCTTCCTTCCCTTCCTTCCTTCTTTTCTTTTTTTTTCTTTGTTTTATTTTGTTAGTATTTTATTTCTTTCTTTTGTTTTTGTTTCTTTCTTTTCTTTCTTTTTTCTTTTCTTTTCTTTTCTTTCTTTTCTTTCTTTCTTCTTTCTTTCAACCTTCCTTCCTTCCTTCTTTCTTCCTTTTTCTTTTCTTTTTTTCGTTTTCTTTTCTTTTTTTCGTTATTCCAGTCTTTCTTTTCTTTCTTTTTCTTTCTTCCTTCGTTTCCTTCCTTCTTCCTTCCTTCCTTTCTTTCTTTCGTCCTTCCTTCCTTCCTTCCTTCCTTTTTTTTCTTCCTTCCTTCCCGCTGTTTTCCATTTTCTTTCCTTCTTTCCTTCTTTTTTCTTTCCTTCTTTTCATTTCTTCCTTTCTTTTTCGGCTTTTTTTTCTTTTTTCTTTTCGTTCGTTTTCATTGTTTGGTCCTTTCTTTCATTTTTTTCCTTTTTCTTTTTCTTTCTTTCTTTCTTCCTTTCTTTCTTTCTTTCTTTCTTTCTTTCTTTCTTTCTTTCTTTCTTTCTTTCTTTCTTTCTTTTCTTTCTTTCTTTTTCTTTCTTTCTTTCTTTCTTTCTTTCTTTCTTTCTTCCTTCCTTCCTCCTTTCTTTTTTCCTTCCTTCCTTTCTTTCTTTTATTCCTTCGTTCCTTCTTTCCTTCATTTCCTTCCCTTCCTTCCTGATTTCTTTTTCTTTCGCGTTTCCTTCCTTCCTTCCTTCCTTCCTTCCTTCCTTCCTTCCTTCCTTACTTCCTTCCTTCTTCTTCCTTCTTTCTTTTTTCTTTTTTCCTTTTTCTTTCTTTTTTTTTTCTTTCGTTCTTTTTTTCGTTCTTTCTTTCTTTTTCCTTTCTTTCTTTCTTTCTTTCTTTCTTTCTTTCTTTCTTTCTTTCTTTCTTCCTTCCTTCCTTCCTTCCTTCCTTCCTTCCTTCCTTCCTTCCTTCTTTTTCCTTCCTTCCTTCCTTCCTTCCTTCCTTTTCTTTCTTTTCTCTTTCTTTCTTTTTTCTTTCTTTTTTCTTTCTTTCTTTTCCTTCTTTCCTTCTTTCCTTCCTTTTGATTTTTTTCTTTCCTTCTTTCTTTCCTTCCGTTTTTTTTTTTCTTTCTTTCCTTCCTTCCTTCTTCTTCTTCCCTTCCTTCCTTCCTTCCTTCTTCTTCCTTCCTTCCTTTCTTCCTTCCTTTCTTTCTTCCTTTCTTTCTTTCTTTCTTTCTTCCTTTCTTTTTTCCTTTATTTTTTTCCTTCTTTTCCTTCCTTCCTTCTTTCTTCCTTCCTTCCTTCCTTCCTTCCTTCCTTCCTATTTCCTTCCTTTCTTCCTTCCTTCCTTCCTTCCTTTTTCAGCCTTTTTCTTTTTCTTCTTTCGTTCTTCTGTTTGGGTATTTTCGTTTCCTTCGTTCTTTCTTTGTTTCTTTTTCTTTCTTTCTTTCTTTCTTTCTTTCTTTCTTTCTTTCTTTCTTTCTTTCTTTCTTTCTTTCTTTCTTTCTTTCTTTCCCTCTTTTTTCTTTCTTTTCTTCCTTCCTTCCCTTCCTTCCTTCCTTCTTTCCTTCCTTTTTCATTTCTTTTTCTTTCTTCCTTACTTTCTTTCTTTCTTTCTTTCTTTCCTTTCTTCTTTCCTTCCTTCCTTCCTTTCTTCCTTCTTTCCTTTTCCTTCCTTCCTTTCTTCTTCTTTCCTTCCTTCTTCCTTCAGCTGGCTTTCTTTTTTCTTTCTTTTTCTTTTCTTTCTTTTATTTCTTTTCTTTC
>JALJVW010002121.1:10000-15938 GCA_024865655.1 Emberiza elegans
CTTCTTTCTTTCCTTCCTTTGGGTTTCCTTCTGGGTTTTCTTCCTTTCTTCCTTCCTTTCCTTCCTTTCTTCCTTCCTTCCTTTTTTCCTTCCTTCCTTCTTTCATTTCTTTTTTCTTTCCTTCCTTCTTCCTTCCTTCCTTCCTTCCTTCCTTCTTCCTTTTTCTTTTTTGTTGCTGCTGCTCTTCCTTCAGTTTTTTTCCTTCTTCCTTCCTTCCTTCTTTTCCTTTTTCCTTTCTTCCTTTCAGGGATTCGTTCCACTTTTCTTTCTTTCTTTGTTTTTTGATTTCTTTCTTTCTTTCGTTTTTGTTCTGCTCTTTCTTTCTTTCTTTCTTTCTTTCTTTCTTTCTTTCTTTCCTTCTTTTCTTTTTCCTTCCTTCCTTCCTTCCTTCCTTCTTACTTCCCTTCCAGCCCTTCCTTCTTTCTTCCTTCCTTCCTTCTTTCCTTCTTTTCTTCCTTCCTTCCTTCCTTCCTTCTTTCAGTCTTTCTTGAAAAGCCATTTTGTTGCTTTCTTTCTTCTTTCTTTATTTCTTTCTGACCTCTTTCTTTGCTTTTCCCTGACACAACTTGGGAGGCCCTTTCCTTCTTTCAGGCAGATGACTTTCTTTCTTCTTTCTGTTCCTTCTTTCTCCCAGCTGGCCTTCCTTCTTTCTTCTTTTCCTTCTTTCTTTGAGTCTTTCTTTCCTTCCTTTCTTCCTTAGTGGTGAATTCCTTCTAAGGGAACTTCTCCCCTGGGTTTCCTTGGATCTGCCTCCTTGGGATCCTTCCTTCCCTTCTGCTCAATTCTTGGGGTTCAAACTGGGGCTCTGGGGTAATTTTCAATCCTTCATCTCTTCACCACTGTCTCTTTCTTTCTTTGACTGTTTCTGGCTAGAGTTCTCAATATTTCTTTGAAACAAGGAGGGGCATCAACTCCTTTCTTCGCTCTGTTCTTTCTTTCAGGAGGCCCAGCCTTTCTTGTTCAAGACTCCTTGATTCCTTCCTACCCTTCCTGGGCCCTTCCTTCCTTCCTTCCAGGAAGGATGGACACCTTCCTGCCCAAGTCTGGAAGGCTGGAGACGAACTGTCCTGTGTGTGCAAAGACTTTCTGACAACCAGCCTGGATGGGCAGTGGCTGTTTTGAAGGTTCCAAGGGGAAAAAAAGTTTGCATCACGGCCTGGAAAGAGGGTGAACTATTGGACGATGTTGCCAGGTCATTGGGAAAAAGATTATAGAGGCAAAACTAGAACTGGAATCCAGTCATTCAATCAACATTTCATTGCAAAATTCCATCCTTCCCAAAATTTAAATCCTTCCTGGACACATAAGTGAATGCTTGTCTTTATCTTCACCACATCCTGGGTGCAGCCTTTCTTAGAGTTTTCACTTTCTTTCTTTCTTTTGCTTTCTTCCTTTTTGGCCTATTCTTTCTTTTCAACCTTTCAACCCCTGATGTTTCCTTGGGTCATTCAATTTTCTTTCTTTCTTTCTGTCTTTCACTTTCTGCATCTTTTTTTGACCTCCCTCTTCTCTTCTGTCTTCCTTCCTTTTCTTTCCTTCCTGGATTCTTTCTTTTTGTATTTTGTTTTTCTTTCACAGCTTTATTGAATGGTGATAGTTTCTTTGGCCTAAACCATTCAAGCACCTTTTTTTTTTCTCAAGCCAGCATGGACATCTCAGCTTTCCTTTCCTTCAGTCCTTTTTCTTCACTTTCCTTCTTCCTTCCTTTTGGCTTCCTTCCTTCCTTCCTGATGGAGTACTGAACAGAGGCAAACCTCCAGGGCATTCCTTCCTTCCTTCTTTTTCCTTCTTAAACTTCTGTGATTGTCAATTTCCACAGAATTTCCTTCTTTCAATCTCACTGAAACTTCTCCTTCTTTGTCCATTCCTTCCCAGTTCCTTCCACAGAATCTTTTCTCAGAATCTGTTTCGATTTTCTTTCAAACACATCATTGATCCTTCCTTCAAATTCCACCTCTTCTAAGACCATGGCATCAAGCTTCTCATGGAGGTTTTTTTTTCCTTCCTTCTGGAACTCTTTGTGCTTTCTTTCCTCCTTCATTGCTGATTCTTTCACAGAACAGAGCAAATCACAGGGCATTCTTTCTTTCTTTCTTTCTAATATCAGTACCACCCTTTCCTTGACACCTCTTTCTTTTGAGCATGTCTTTCCTTTTTCTTTCATTCTTTCTGCCTCCCTTTTCCTTCCTTCCTTCCTTCATTCCAACCTTCCTTCCTTCCTTCCTTCTGGCATAAGATGTGCCACATCCTGTCTTTTAAACTTCCTTGAAATGGACTTACACCAGCTCCTTCAGTGCTTTCAGTAGTTTTTCTTTTCTTTCTGTTCAAAAACCCCTCAAAGTTTATCTTCTTCCCTCCTTTTCCTCTTTCTTTCTGTCAGGCCTTTGTTTCCTCCTTCCTTCTTGGACCAGCCACCCCACCCTTCCTTGCCTCCTTCAGCCTTTTTTCGTTTTTCCCCAATGTCTCTCCTTTTCTGGGGGCACCCCCCAACTCCTCAGTGTTTCTTACAGGGTTGCTTTCAAGGGGGGGCACCAGCCAAAATGCCTCCTCTGGATGCTTTTCTCAAGCATCAATTTCTCCCTTTAAATTAGGACTGCCCCTTTCCTCCCACCTGGCTTCAGGGGGTGCTGCCTTCCAAAATTCAGGACTTGGCAAGGGGAAGAATTCCCTTAAATTTCATCTTCACCATTTCTTTCTGGCAGGAGCCATTGCCCTGTTTGGCCACCTACAATCCTGCTCTTTCTTTCAGCCTTCTTTCAGGGCACCCCAGGTCCCTTTCTGCCTTCTTTTTCTTTCTTTTCTTCCTTTTATTTCTTTTTCTACAGGATGCTTCATTTACTTCCTTCCTTCTTCCTTCATCTTATCTTCCTCTTCACCTGATGTTCCTTCCTTCTTTTCAGTAACAGACTCTTTGTATACATGATTTTGTTGGCTGTTGTATGGGATTTGTTTAACTGGGCTTTAATAATAATTGAACTCTTTGTACAGTTCAAGGGGTTTTCGAATCGAGGATGCTTTCTATATCCAGTTCAGAACAAGTGGGATTTTGGTTTATACAGTTCCCTTGCGAGCTGATGAGTTAGTCTCAGTTTCTCTGTTATTCCAATCCCTTCCTTCAAAGTGGGATATTCTATGTTTCATCAAAATGCAAAAAGGCTGAGCTGAATTTCAGATATCAATGGAAGAGCGGGCAATAGTTAAAGACTATCCAGGCACATTCTGTTCATCATGGGGGTTTGTGGGTTAGGTTTGGGATTTAATCAAGAAGGATTGAAAACAAATGATACCTGGCAAATGGATTTCTTTCATGTTGCTGGAATTTCTGGGTTGAAGTTGTCTTATTTACTATTCTTTCTTCAGTCATTTATATTCTGGCAAAGCTATGAACACATAATCATGATACCTGGCAAATGGATTCCATGTTCCTGGAAGGATGAAATAGAGTTACTAGCCAGCACTTCAGTCATTGGTATGGGCTACTTCACAGACTGGTGTATTAGAAAGGCATCTCAGTAGCTGCTTTGCAGTGATTAAAGTGCCACAGCGTACCAAGACTGATAATGGGTCTGCCTATTGCAGCAGGAGAATAAAGGGTTCATGCATATGTGGGGAATAGAACACATAACAGGCATCTAATTCCCCAACAGGGCAACAATTGTGGAAACCTTGGTACCTTGAAAGATATCTGGGTAAACCTCAGATATTAGGGAGCTACAATAAAAGGTGTTAAAATGTTTGTTTGTTTTAAATCATTTGTGTGTTTTGGGAAAGCAAAGGTTCCTCCTGTAGTTCATCATTATATCGGGAAAAAGATAATGAGAAAGAAAGATGTGTGGGTCAACTATAGCAGATCCTAAGACAGGGCAGCGAGGGCCTCCTAAAGTGTTATATTGGGGCCGACGGATACAGGATCTCTGTGGGTACCTGCTAAATGGACCCAGTTGTGTTGAACAACTCAATCGACTGAGCTTACCCTAAGGATCTCTGTTCTTGGACCCGAGCGGTTTCTTTGGAACAACTCAATCGACTGAGCAGAAGATCGTCGTGGTGGAGGCGAATCTGTTGATCGTCCTTCTTTTTGTTTAAGCTAAAGGGACAGTGTAGTTATGCTATTGACCGAGCAATTGATCAGTGCAAATCTGTAAACGACATATTAAGCTTGCATTCATTGCTTTCTGCATTTTAAAGCTAAAGGCCTAGAGATTTAGCTTGTATTAAGTGTCAAGATAGTCGTTGTGCTGCATGGATATTATTCTATTGCAGGAAGTGTCAGACAATTAAGTGGGTACATCAGGCCAAGTTACCTGAGTTGTGGTGTGCGTTGTGCATTTTGTTGGCGATTCGCCTCTGGCAAAAAGAACTTAAGTGCTCTACAGGTTTACCTGGTTTCAGGGTTGGAGTTTATGAATCTCCAGAACAGAAAATTATTGCATAGTTTAGGTGGGAAACTCAGCATATAGTGGAACGTGTTTTAGGGCAATCTCTATCTTGTATTTTACAATCTAAGTGCGGTTGGGTATTGCCCTTTCGGGTATTCCCCTATCACGAGTTAGGTGGGTTTTTCAGTAGATCAAGACCCTAACAAAGTGTGGGATGATTGTCTAACAATCCTAGAGGCTAAATCTGGGCCATCCCCGGATCAACAGCCGACAGGGAAGGAGATTGTTGGATCAAGGTGGAAAATACAGCGGCAAGCTAAGGATTAGGCAAGTCAAGTCAGGGCCGTGCAAGAAAGTTGTAGCAAACATGACAATCTGCCAGGGCGGTGGATGGTTCAGCCAACACAGATGGAAGAGCTATGCCATCGTTTTTAGCATTCTTCCTCCTCCTAGTAGAGACAATGAGCCACGTGAAGGCACAACAGGAGAAAGGGGACAAGAATCCCCCAGGACCATAGCTCAGCCTAAGACTAACATTTGGGTTACTTTGGCAAAGTTAACTAATCAGGATGCTATTTGTCTGTCATTATCTTCTCCGGTAATCCATTTTCAACTTGTTTAGTCGGATTACCTGCAGATCCTTATATGCCCTTCACATGCACCCACCTGCAAGACTAACAATGCTGGGGCAAGTGTAGATCATTGGGACCAGTGGGTTTCTCGCTTTTCCTGTAGCACAGCAGAACCCCAAAATTGTTGGAACTATTAGGTTCAGTTATAGCAGATGCATGTCTTAATTTTTCTATAAGAACGGCTGTCAACTAAGAATCATGCCACTATTTAACTTCTAGCATGGCTGTCTACCGTAATGCAACAGCCTGGTGCAATTATACCACAAAAGACTGTGTCAATCTCATCAATTAACCCTATTCAACTGCCACAAAGGTTATTTCTTGATATGTGGGACCATGTGGCAGCGGAATCCCATCAATGCTAAGAGGGCCATGTACAATTGGGCGGTTGTCTCTCCTTACACCCAAAATACATCCATGATATTTAAAATGACCCACCGCCATCGCCGAATAAGCGAATGATCCATGCATTTTCCACAGACTGCAGAGATGATGTAAAATTCTGGTCCCCATCAGCCATAGTTGCAGCATTGGTCTTAGCCCCTGGTGTATCAGCAGCAAATGCTCATGTCACCTTAAACAGAACAGCATGTTGGCTTGCTAAACAAGCCAATATCACCTCTTTGGCAATTTCTGGCCTTCTGCTAGATGTTGATTCTATTCGTCATGCCACGCTTCAAAATAGAGCTGCAATTGATTTTCTGTTGCTTGCACAAAGCCATAGCTGTGAGGAGTTCGAGGGCATGTGCTGTATGAACCTTTCTGACCATGCAAAGTCTGTACACGCTCAGCTCTCTGAATTGCAAAAGTTAGCTGGGAAATTGCAAATAGAATCGGGCCTTGGTATTGATAGATAGCTCAAATCTTTTGGCCTGGGATCATGGATACGCTCTATTGTTAAGGTTGCCATTGTAGTATGCATTGTAG
>JALJVW010002122.1:0-37239 GCA_024865655.1 Emberiza elegans
CTATGAACACACATGTTAAAAACAAACAAACCCTGGGAAAGCTCTCTCCCTTCCTTCCAGCCTGGGAACAGGTAACAAGGCTGGTTTGGCTCCCATCTCAGCCAGGCCAGGCCAGGTGGAGCCTGCTGATGGGCCAGGCCCCTTCTCAGGGACACTGCCCAGCCCTGTCCCAGCAGAGCCGGGCACCAGCAGCTGCCAGGCAGGGGCAGGGGAGGCCATCAGCCCGTGGTGTGTTCCAGCTGAGATCTCAGCCATTTCCCCCAGTGTGGCCGCTGCACGAGATCATGTGGCTGAGGCCAGAGGCGGCCTTGTAGCCCACAGAGAGTGGCCCCTGTGCCTGGAACTGAACGCAGCAGGGGCCAGAGCCCGGCCATGGGGCTGATCCTGACACAGCCCCCAGGGCAGCCTGAAAATCCATCACCATGATTGCTTCAGCTGCCACACAGCAGGAATGACATGACCATCTGCAGGCCCTGGGTGAGATATTAACTCTTTCAGTGCATGGATAAGGCTTACAGACCTTCAGTCCTGCCTTGGGTGAGAGAAAAGGACAGAGTGAAGACACGTAAAGAAGAACATGAGACATGAAGATCAGTAAGAAGAAGTCAAGTCCCAGATGGGAGGGTTGAGGAGATGCCTCAGTCCTGGGCTGAAATCCTCTTATAAGGTTATGGAGAATATATAATTGATACATCAGACTCTTTTTTCCCTGTAACTCATTGAAATTATGTGGGGATCAAGTGTTCAAATTGCAGATATGAGCAAAGGCATTTCTGCTAAAGCAAGCAGATGCTGAAGTAGCTGTGATCCCATGAGAAATTTGAACTGAGAGAGGAGTGATGAAGACCCTTTGCCTCCAGGGAAAGAAGAAGATCCCGCTTCCCAGAGATGATCTCAGAGACAGATAAAGAGAACCTTTGCTCTTGAACAGCTCATCCTTAAATTAATATCCCATAAGTGAACATAGTCCATAAATACAGCTATGGAAAGGCTGCAAAAGATGGAAAAAACTTCACGATTGCAGAGTCCTGGGCAGCTGCTGTTTGTAGAAATTAAAAGCCATGAGAGAACTGTTTTCTTGTGGAGAAGTCTCCATAAAATGACAAGATGGACTCCTTCCTTAAATGAACTGAAGAAAGACTATTCTGGAGGTGATCAACTAACTGAATTGTTTCTGTACGTTGTAAATGGGAAAGAAAAGGTTGCAGGAGGGAGGGTCCATTCCAATGCCCAATCACCCTTTCTGTAAAGAACCTATTCCAAATGTCCAGCCTAAAAGTCCCCTGGTGCAGCTTCAGGTTTTGTCCTCTTGTCCAGTCGCTGTTCCCTGGGAGGAGAGCCCGACGCCCCCTGGCTGCACCCTCCTGTCAGGGAGTTGCAGAGAGTGATGAGGTCTCCCCTGAGCCTCCTCTTCTCCAGGAAAAATAACCCAAACTCCCTCAGTCACTCCTCACAGGACTTGTGTTCCAGACCCCTCACCAGCCTTCTTGCCCTTCTTTGGACACACTCCAGCCCCTGCATGGCCTTCCTAAATTGTGGGCCCAGAACTGGACACAGCACTTGAGGTGTGGCCTCACCAGTGTCGAGTGCAGGGGAAGAATCCCTGCCCTGCTGCTGCTGTCCACACCATTCCTGATCCAGGCCAGGAGCCATTGGCCTTCTTGCCCACCTGGGCATACCCAAAGTGCAGGACCCAGCACTTGGTCTTGTTCAACCTCACCACCATTTGGGCCCTGATCCAGCCTGTCCAGGGCCTGGATTTGCTGGCTCTGATCCTCGGCCATCCTGTGGGTGCCCTGTGATGGCACTCAAGGTGATCTGTTCCATCACCTTGCCGGGCACCCAGGTCAGGCTGACAGGCCTGGAGTTCCCCAGCTCCTCCTTCCAGCCCTTCTTGGGGATGGGCTCACATTGGCACCTCCAGTCCTCTGGGACCTCCCTGCTGAGCCAGCACTGATGGTAAATGATGGAGAGCAGCTTGGGGAGCTCATCCACAGCTCCCTCATCCCCCTGGGATGGATCCCATCTGCTCCCAGAGACACCTGGGAGCATCTGAGTGGCTCAGCAGGTCCCCAGCTGCTTCCTCCTGGATTACAGGGGGGCTGTTCTGCTCCCTGTGCCCATCCACCAGCTCAGGAGAACACTTGTCCTGAGGACAACCTGTCTGATTTTTGAAAACTGAGGCAAAGAAGGGGTTAAGTACCTCAGCTTTTTCCTCATATTTGGTAACCATATCTCCCCTAATAATGAATGGAGATTGTCCTTGTACCTCCTTTTGCCATTAATGTATTTATAGAAACATTTTTATTATCCTTCACAGAAGTGGCCTGGTTAAGCCTTAAGATTTCACCTCTCTAATTTTCTTTCTGCATGACCTAACAACATCCTTAAACATTTCCTGAGTTACCTGCCTCTCTGTCCAAAGGTGATGCACCTTCTTTTTGTTCCCAAGTTCCTGCAAAAGGCCCATCACATACAGAACGTCACCTGTTGGCTCAAGTACGCCTCAGAGGAGGAAAATACAAGAGTCTATAAATTAAAAGAGGGAAAGCAAGCTAGTAAAGTAAAAGAAGAAGAAGAGGCTGGGAAGGCTAACAAAAACTGGGACCCCCTTGACCACTTACTTCCTCCTACCCTTGCAGCACCTCAAATCCTTCCTCCAATTCCTCTTGCTGTGGACCCAATTCCTCCTCCTCTCCCAGCTGTCATTCCTTTACCACCTCCTAACCCAGTTATACCTCCACCACCTTCCCCTCAACCCTCTCCTTACTCTCTTTACCCTTCACTACTGTCCCCTTACCTCTACCATCTCATGCACCCCTTATTCACCAGCAAGTTCCTGCTCTGCCTCCCCAGCACAAATGAGAAGCCAAACAACATCTCAGAATCTCATGCCCAAGAGTGAAGTTAACCAGTCAGCCTCCACAGCTGATGTTGTAACACCTGGTCCAAAGAGGCTAAAGTGGAAAAATTGTTCCCCCTCAGAGAAGTTCCCATGGGCAGGGTGGCCAGTGAGATTGGGTTTGTAAACGCTCCCTTGACTGTGTCTGAAGTTAGAAACTTTAAGAAATAATTGGGAAATTTAGTGGAAGATCCAGTAGGAATAGCAAATCAAATTGATCCATTTTTAGGCCCTAATATTTATACATGGGGAGAATTGAACTCCATCTTTAACATCCTATTTTCCCCAGAAGAGACTCGATTAATAAGAACTGCAGGAATGAAAATTTGGGAGTGAGAAAACCAACCTGGGCCCCCAGGTGACCAAAAAATGCCTTTAGTGGAGCCTGACTGGGACCCTAATCAAGAAGAGGGGAGAAGGAATATGAGAGATTACAGGTCCCTGATGGCCAGAGGGATAAAAGAATCAGTCCCTAGAGGCAGTAATACCAGGTTAGCGTTTGACGGCACCCAGGAAAAAGACGAGACCCCAGCAACATGGCTTAATAGGCTAAAGCAAAACTTCCAGATTTACTCTAATGTTGACCCAGACAGCCCAGAAGGCCAATCTCGGGTTCCCTGCGGTCAGGGATGACCCCGAGAATCCTTTTTTCCCAGCCTGGTGTTTTGAAGAAGGAGTCTGAATTCTTTGGCTCTGGTTTCCAAGGTTGTTTATTGTTTCTTATCTATAACATTTTTTCTCTGGCCTGCCAGAGGTCAGATAGAGGCACACTCCCCATCCCTGGGCTGGTGTCTACATTTTATACTATGAACTATGTGTACTTTATTTATCATTATTTTCCAATACCTATCACCTATGTTAGACAGTCTACTTCTACTCTAAACCAATCCTAAAATGCCACCATCACCAAGAAGGTGGAGGCTAAGAAGAAGAAGGAAGAAGAATAGGACAACACCCAAGTCCCTCCATCTTGCCTCCAAGACCTCTATATAAAAATCCCCAAAATACCATTTTACACCCTGTGACAGATTCATTATCATTCTACTTAAACTTTTGTGACTTGTAATTCTTCATACAAGGTTGGTAATTTGCTCCATGGGTTAAGATCGACATCCCAGGTGTCTTTGGCTTCCTGCCAGGACTCCCCAGCCCCCTGCCAGGGGCACGTGTCCTCCAGGGCACCCAGAGGGGTGTCCTGGGTTCTGACAGGCCAAGTCCTTCTCAAGGTACAACTTGTAATTAAATCCTGGCTGGATATCAGATGAAAGTTAGAAAGAATAGAGGACTGGCAGGAAAAAAGTATTAATGAACTGCTGAGAGAAGCCATAAGAGTATATCTGAGAAGAGAAGAAGAAAAGACAAAAATAAAAGCTAAAATTATGGTAGCCATAGTCAGAGAAAGTGTGGGAGCCAACAAGGATGGGCCAGTAGAACCACTTAGAAGAGACAAAGGTTTTATTGGACCAAAAGGGGCTAGGGCTCTACCCAGTGACAAATATTGTTATTACTGTGGAGAGAAAGGACACCTAAAGAGAAATTGTAAGAAACTCCAATTAGATGAAGCCATAGCCTGGGAGCAAGAAACTCTAGAGAACATCTTAAGAAGAGATGACTGTGGGTGTCAAGGGCTCTATGCTCTGGGGAATTTAATGAATCATCTAGAAGAGCCCTTGGTAAATTTTGAGATTGGTCCCCAGAATGATGAATTTGAATTTTTAGTTGATACTGGAGCAGACAAGTCATGTGTGACTAAAATACCAACAGGAATCACAGTCGGTAAAAAGGTCTGCAAAGTACAAGGGGCCAAAGGAGAACCATTTGAGGCCCAGATTATAGAAGATGTAGAAATTAGAGGAAATTCAAGAGGGTGTTGAGCTAATTTCATTTACATCCCCAAGTTAGGTTGTAATTTATTAGGACATGATTTACAAATCAAATTGAGAACTGGAGTAATCCCAAAAAAAAGAAAAAATGGTAGTACAAATAATGGTCTTAACAAAGGGAGACATAGATGAAATCAACCCAAAAAATGTGTGGGGGGAGGGAAGAATTGGTTGTTTGAATATGCCAGGAATAAAAGCAGAGATGCAGAAAGACATCTCCCCCATTTGGGGGTGAGGCAGTATCCAATTTCCCCAGAGGGAAAGAAAGGACTAGCCCCAGTAACTGACCAGCTGTTAAAGGAAGGCATTTTAGCACCATGCATGTCTCCACATAATACTCCCATACTAGAGGAGAGAAAAGCTGATGGAAGGTATCGATTAGTACAAGATTCAAGAGAAGTTAATAAAAGAATGGTTGCGAGGCACCCGGTAGTACAAACCCGCACACCCTTTTAAGCCAAGTGCCTAAGGAGCATGCATGGTTCTCTGTCATCGATTTAAAGGATGCCTTCTGGGCGTGTCCCCTGGCTGAAGAGAGCCAGAACTGGTTTGCCTTTGAATGGGAGGACATTGAAAAGAAAAGAAAACAGCAACTAAGGTGGACACATCTTCCCCAGGGGTTTACAGAATCCCCAAATCTCTTTGGCAAGCTCTAGAAGAACTCCTAGAACAGTTTAAACCTGAGAATGGGGTACATATTTTACAATATGTTGATGATTTACTTGTATCAGGGGGACAACAAGACAAAGTTAGAAGTTCTAGCATATGGTTCCTAAATTTCTTAGGGGAAAAGGTCTAAAAGTATCACAAAAGAAACTGCAATTTGTGGAACAAGAAGTAACATATCTAGGACATAGAATCAGCCAAGGGTATAAAAGGTCAAGCCCCAAGAGAATTTTGGGAATTCTGTCCATCCCTGCCCCAAAGACCAAAAAAGAGATGTTAGAAAATTATTAGGTTTGTTTGGGTATTGCAGATTATGGCTTGATCAGTATACTAAAAGTGTTAAATTTCCATCTGACAAATTGATAGACTCAGAGCCTGTAACCTGGACCTCAAATGATGAGGAACAGCTTTGGAATCTGAAAACTAAATTGTCCTCTGCCCCTGTACTGAGCCTACCAGACCTTAAAAAGAACTTTGACCTATTTGTAAACGTGGAAGAGGGGATAGCTTGTGGAGTCCTTACACAGGATTGGGAGGATGCAGGAAGCCGGTCGCATCTCTCTCCAAGTTACTAGATCCAGTAGCCAGAGGGTGGCCAGCCTGTGTGCAAGTGATAGCAGCAACAGCCACCCTGATAGAAGACACACAGAAACCAACCTGAAAGGGGAAGATCCGGGTTCATTCCCCACACCATGTAAAAGCTGTTTTAAGTCACAAGGCCCCTCAGTGGCTAACCGACTCCCAAATACTAAAGTATGAAGTCATCCTAATAAATACCAAGGGCCTTGAATTAGTCACTTCAAAATGTTTAAATCCAGCCCAGTTCCTCATGGGAGAGCCGTTAACAGACCTGGAGCATGATTGTTTAGAAATTATTGAAATGCAGACTAAAGTGAGAGAAGATTTAGAAGATGGGCCCCTCCCATATGGGAGAATTTTATTTACAGATGGATCATCATGAATGGTAGCCAGAAAACAGGTCTCAGGGTATGCAATCATAGATGGGCAGAACATGCAAGTTGAGGAGAAAGGAAAGCTACCCTCAAATTGGTCTGCCCAGTGCTGTGAAATCTATGCCCTGAAGAGAAGGTTAGATTTACTAGAAAAAGACAAAAGAACAATCTATACCGACTCCTGGCACACATTTGGAATTGTCCATACATTCAGAAAAACATGGGAAGAATGGGGGTACCTAAATTCTAAAGGCAAAAATTTAATACATGAAGAGCTAAGAAAATTAGTACTAGAGTCCCTAAGGAAACCAATAGAGATAGCCAAAGTTCACATAAAAGGACATCAAAAAAGGGGACACCCTTGAAATAAAGGGAAACAAATTAGCTGATCAAGTAGCAAAAGAAGTAGCTTTGGAACAAGAAAGTCCAGTTAAAATTCTTAAGATAGAGGGAACACCTAGTAGGGAAAGAAAAAAAGAAAAACCCATCTTTGACAAGAAAGAATTAAGAGAGTTAGAAAAGATGAGAGGACAGCAAAAAGAAAATGGAGAATGGTGGACCCCTGGTGGATGGCAAATTTTAAATAAAGCTCCAGCCTGAAAGGTGATGACAGAGTTACACGAGTTGACCCATTGGGGAATACAAGGCTGATGTGACCACTCTCCAAGGGATCATATGGGCATGGGAGTATGGAACATAGCAAAGGCAGTTACCAAGGGATGTTTAACTTGCCAACAAATTAATCAGAAAGTCATGAGAAGAGTACTGTCTGATCTGGGGGAAGAGAGTTGGCCTTGCGGCCGTTCCAAAGTGTGCAGGTCGACTTCACAGAAATGCCCCCTGTCCAGGGATACAGACACTCATTAGTGACCGTGGATCACCTCACCCATTGGGTAGAGGCGTTCCTGACCAAAAGAGAGACAGCCCAAGTAGCCACAAAAGCAATCCTAGAAAACATCATTCCCCGATATGGGTTGATAAATAATGTCGATTCTGACCGAGGTCCACATTTTACTGCCCAAGTCTTACAACAAGCTGTTGAAGCCCTGGGAATGAAATGGAGGTTGCACAGCCCATTGGCATCCCCAGAGCTCCAGAAGAGTAGAAAGAATGAATAAAACCATCAAAAATGTGTTCACTAAATTAGTTACAGAAACCCAGATGAATTGGCTTAAATGTCTACCCTTAGCACTGTTACAAATTAGAACAAGGCCTCGATCAGGTATAAGAGTCTCACCTTATGAAATGATGTTTGGACTCCCCTTCTTGACAACCCTGCACAGCATTGGAATTTATCCAGAAGGAGAGACAGCCACCCAAAAATATCTAAAGGCTATAGGAAGTATGTTAGAAGATCTTAGGAAAAAGGGCTATCTCCCTCAAACCTCTCCCTTAGACACTAAGGGACATAACATCAATCCAGGAGACGGGGTGTTAGTTAAATCATGGAACACTGCACCTTTAACCTCTGAGTTTGAAGGCCCTTTTCAGGTCCTACTCACCACCAATACAGCTGTACGGACCCAAGAGAAGGGGTGGACACATATAACCCAGATTAAAGGACCTGGACCACCTCCCACTGAAGAGTCAAAACCAACCACATCTCCTACTAAGTCTTCTAATGAATTTATACGTTAAATCGGATTCTAAGATTACAAGCAGTGCTCGAGATGGTATCGAACCGAACCTCTCTAGCTTTAGACCACATAAATGACCAACTATCCCAGACTAGAACTGCAGTGTATCAAATCAGACTAGCAGTAGATTATTTATTGGCCAATGAAGGAAGCACATGTGGAAAATTTAACTCCTCTGAGTGCTGCTTAGAAATAGATGACTGCAGTGAAGTCATTAGAAATATCTCAAAGGAAATCCAGAAGTTAGTTTATGTTGGAATAGGAGAATGGAACCCAACATTCGATACCAGCTGGTGGGACAGTTTCTGGTCATTAAAAGGAAACTGGTGGGAAAAAATAGCCTTTTTCATCGTATGTGAAATTGCTGGTTTAATCCTCCTACCTTGCATGCTCCCGTGTATAATCCGAGTTGTAACATCTGCTGTACAAGCAAGTTTAATGATACCAAAAAAGCTTAATAAGAAAGAAGTAAAAGAAATCATGATAATGAACAATCCAGAAGCTAGGCAAATTTAGAACCAAGATCAGAAATTAAGAAAATTCTACTTTCAAGAAGTAATTGCTAATTGAAACAGGCTTGAGCCCTAATGAAGAATTAGAGGGAGAAATTGTAGAAAACAGATTGTTCAAGGAGTTGATATAAAGTTCATTATTAAAGGAGTTGATATAAAGTTCCAATGCTAGCTCTGTATTGTTTGCTGAATGCTTTATAGTTATGTCAAGTTCCAATGTTAGTTAAAGTTTTATAATTGTTGTAGGCGCGGGTCTAATACGGTTTAACGGGGCCGCGGAGCATCACGGGAGCTCCAGGCGCAGCTGCAATGGCTCTCGGCGGGGCGCGGGGCATGACGGGAGATGAAGTCCCGGCTGGAATAGCGCTGGACGTGCGCCGCGGAGCATGCTGGGAGCTGTAGTCCCGAAAGTGACTCGAACGCGATGTTTGAGGGTCCGAAAAGGCTCTTGGGGGACACTTTTGCGTCCGAGCCGTGACTTGATATCTTCTAGGGGAGAACATTAACGGTTCTGGAGCCCGTGGGGGCAGCTCGGGGAGCTCTAACCGGGCTCTTTAGGGTGCGGGGCACGGCAGGAGTTTTAGGCGCGGGACTGTGTTCTGAGGGGCTCTGGGGCCGCGGGGGATGAGAGAAGATGAATTCCCAGAAGTGGCTGTACCGGGCATCTGTGGGGTTGGGAGCACTCAGGGGGTCCGGGGACGCTTTTAGGGGGTCCCGAATGGGCGCTGAGGGGGCACTGAGGAATCCTGGAGGGTCTCGGGGACTCTTATGGGACAGATGGGGGCGGATGCTGGTGTTCTGTGGGGTGCGGGGCATGACGGTCGTTGTAGTCCTGGTTGCAATGGGGCTGAATCGGGCCGCGGGGCATGACGGGAGTTGTATGCAAGAAGAAAAGATGGCGCCCACCCTGGGCTCCGCCTCTAGGCTTTAATCTCCGGCGCTGATTGGCTGCGACAGGTGATGGGCAGGAGCGTCGGCCAATGCGATGAGGTGGAGGCGGGAACAGGCCAGTACAACCCCTCTAGTCCCTCCCAGTACAGCCCAGTTCATTCCCAGTACAGACCCGTACTACCCCAGTACAGACCAGTTCATCCCAAGTAGAACCCAGTTCATTCCCAGTGCCCCTCCAGTCCCTCCCAGTACAGCCCAATCCCTCCCAATACACCTGAGTCCATTCCCAGTCATTCCCAGTTCCTCCCAATGTCATCCACAGGATGCCTCAGTGTCCCCAGTTTGCCCCAGTATCCCCCAGTGTCACTCCCAGTATGTCCCAGTGTCTCCCACAGCGTTCCCAGTGTTCCCCAGTATGTCCCAGTCCTCCCCAGTGTTTCCAAGGACAGTTTAATTTCTCACGGTGGCCGTGGCAGCCAAACCCAGCAGTGGGGTCAGTGCAGTGCCCATGGCCACAGCCCCTTGCAGTGGCCCAGTGCAGCTTGGGCTGATGATCCACCCTCACAGCTGGCCCAGGGCAGCTCTGCAGTGGCTTTGGTGGCACCTGGGGCTGGCACACACCTGAGCAGTGTGTCTGTTTGCAGTGGGGAAACTCAGGAGTTTCAGATTGCTTCAAAAACCCCAAAAAGGGAAAACCCCTCTTAGGCTGAGTGCAGCCAGCTCTCCAAGCACAGCAGGGCCCAGGGGAGTGAGGACAGACAGGATGGGGCTGGGCAATGTGGAGCAAGGTTGTCCACACTGGGTCAGAGCTCAAGGCACAGCTTCTGTGAGCAGGCCAGAGCTGCTGAGGAGAGACCCTGGGTCAATATCAATCACAGAATGCTGCAACCATCTCTGCTCTAAAGAGAAATAAAATAAAATACATCATTAAAAAATAGGAATGTGTATTTTTTACAAGTTTTTTGAAATCTTTCTCCATAACTGGACTAGGAAAACTTTAATGACCCTCTTCAGGGCTTTGGTGTTGTTTACATCAGACTCAGTCCCTGAGAGAGTGTTCAAAAAACTTCTCAACAACTCAAAGTTAAATGAAACTCTGAACTTTCTTGAAGTTTTAATGGGTTCCACTGAGGGACCTGATTGAGAAATGTCCCCAGGTTCCAGTTAGAGCAGAACACTGGAGGCAGTGATGACAGCTGGGCACAAACAAGGCCAAGGTGTCTCTGGTGCTGAGCAAAGCTGGATGTGTTTGAGGAATGCCAAGGGCCAAGGCCTGAGCCCCAGCCCCTGGCCAGGCAGATGCTGTCCCTCCCTCCTTGCTCAGGGCTGTTCCCGGGATGGGCACTGGCATGTGGGCATGGGGCGGCCCCTGCCAGGCTGCTGAGCAGGGCCAAGGAGGCAATGAGGCCCCAGGCCTGCAAGGGTCACTTGTCTCCTGCTCCTGGCTCAGGCCCAGGCCCAGCAGCCATGGCCAAAGTGCTGCCCAAGTTGGCTCTGGCAGGGCCAACTGGTAGAATACCATGTCCATATAAGGTTTGGAGTTATCCTTCCTAGACCTCAGGCCTGAATAAATGATACCCTCTGAAATAGCAAATTAGTGTTCAGGAGCCTTATTCTGATATTTCAGAGATTTGGTGACAGTGGTTCCTCCCAGAACCAAGGAGTCAGCTGTGACACTGTGCAAACTCATGGAACAAAGGGTCCATGGTGACACAGCAGAACCCCATGGAACCAAAATCCATTTTGGCACATTGGGGCCACATTGAACCAATGGTCCATTGTGATACTGCGGATCCAAGGAGACCATTGTGACCCTGAGAAACCTCTTGGAACCAAGGGGCCATTGTGACACAGCAAGGCCTGGTGGAACCATGGGTCCATTGTGACACTGCAGAACCTCATGGAACCAAGGTGACCGTGTTCTACTGTGGAACCTCATGGAACAAAGGGTCCATGGTGACACTGCAGAACCAAGGAGACTGCTGCTGGCAGTGTGAGAGCTCATGGAACCAGAAGTCCATTGTGACACAGCAAGGCCTGATGGAACCAAGGGTCCCTTGTTAAACTGTGTGGCCTCATGGAACCATGAGCCATTGTGACACAGCGTGGCCACCTGGAGCCAAGGGGCCACTGTGACCCTGGGGATCCAAGGAGACCATTGGGACTGAGGAACCCCATGGAACCAAGAGTCCATTGTTCCACTGTGGGGCCCTGTGGAACCAAGGGGAGCACAGTGACATTGTGGGGCCTCATGGAACAATGGAGACTGTTCTGACACTTTGGGACCCACTGGAACCAAGGGGCCATTAGAGCATGGCAGGGCCTGGTGGAATCAAGGGGACTGCAGTGAACACTGTGGGTGTCCATGGGATGAAGGGTCCATTCTGACACCATGGAACCAAGGATACCATTGTGACACTCTGGGGCATCATGGAACCAAAGGTCCATTGTGACACAGCAGGGCCTCATGGAACCATGGAGGCCATTTTTACATTTGGAGGCCTTGTGAAACCAAAGGGCCATTGTGGCACTTCAGATCCTTGTGGAGCCAAGAGTGTTGCTGCTGAGTAATGACCAACATAGACTCCAAGGCCATCAGAAGGCTAAAATGACAGTCTTTATTTGGAAACCTATTCTTTTATATTCAGTCCCGATACAGGTTGACCTGATTGGTAACTTAATAAAAACACTGTCATCATGAGTTAATTTAGAAGACACCCTTTTTTAAATAACCTTATGGACAAAACATCTTATTATAAAACACCAGGTGCAGATTGTTTAGAATTCTTTCTCTCTAGCTCCCTAAAGTTTCCCAGACCAATTCATGGGGAAGTTTATGTAGCTTTTTCTCTTTCTGACCAGAGAGCTGCTGCCACGCAAGGGGAACATAATGACACTGTGTGGCTCCGTGAAACCAATGGTGTGTCTGTAGTGACACTGTAAGGGCCTCATGGAATCATGGAGACCATTGTGACACTACAAGGCCTCACTGAACCAATGGGCCATTGTGACACTACAAGGCCTCATGCAAGCAAGGAACCATTGTGACACTGTGGAGTGTTGGCAGGCCAAGGGGCAGTTGTCACACTGTGTGGCACCATGGAACCAAGGAGTCCATTGTGACACTCCAGGGCCTCATGGAGCTAAGGATTCATGGAACAGTGCAGGACCCCATGGAACCAAAGGTCCATTGTGACATTGTGGGCCCTCATGGAATCCTGGAGGCCATTGTGACACTTTGAGGCCTCGTTGAATCAAGGGGCTCTGCAGGGCCTCATGGAACCAAGGAGACCCTTCTGACATTGTGAGTCCCCATGGAACCAAGGGTCCATTGTGATGCTGTGGTGTGGATGCTGAGAGAGAGAAATGGAGTTTCCCAACTATCATTCTGGGAAAAGCTGTAGGAAGCTCAGAGAAAAGAATCTTAAACAATTCTTAAGTTGATGCACCCACTGTTTGTGAACATCTAGAATGTGTTATGAAAATATGTTTACCAAAAGATGGTTTCTTAATTAGCCAATCATGAGAAATGTATTGATTAAATGACCAGTCAGGTCCGTCTGTGTCAGACAAGGATATAAAAGAAGTCACCTCAATAAACATGAGGCTTTTTCCCTTTTTGTCTTCTGATAGCTTTTGGAGTCTGTGTCGTTCCTGACTCAACATTGACACTGTGTCACCAGGGAGACGCCAGTGACACTGCCAGGCCTCATGGAACCAAGGGTCCATTGTGATGCTGCGGCACCAAGGAGACCCCAGTGACACTGCCAGGCCTCATGGAAGCAAGGGACCATTGTGACACTATGGAGCCCCATGGAAACAAGAGACCAGTGGGACACATCTGGGCCTCATGGAACCAAGGATCCAATATGACACCACCATTGTGACACTGCAGGGCCCCATGGAAACAAGGGAAGAGGGAACAGGTCTGGTTGGCTTGGCCTGACTGGTCCAACTGCCCTTGGCATGTCAAGGGTCTCTTCTCATGTACCCCTGACACCCTGGGGCTCTGGGCTTTCCTTCAAATGGAAAAGAACTGCCCTTCTCATTCAAGCATCCATGGCCAAAATGGGATTCTCCCTCCAAAATTCCCAATATCCAGGGATTGCTCCCAGACAACAGCTGCCATTACCAACAAGTCTGGCTGACGTGGTCTTCCTCACAGCTGGGTCTGACCTGCCCTCAAACACTGGGGCTCTGTGCTTTCCTTCCTATGGAAAAGAACCATCCCTCCTTCCCAGGGACCCATGACCAAAATTGGTATTTCACCTCCAGAATTCATATATGGAGTGGTTTCTCCCAGACAAAAGCTGCCAGGATTGACAGCTCTGCCTGGCCTTGGCCTCTGGCAGTTGCCTCTATTCTGCCTTTGAAACACTGCTCTGTGCTTTCCTTCCTATGGAAAAGAACCATCCTCCTTCTCCAGGTGCCCATGGCTGAAATTGCGATTCCACCTCCAAAAGTCCTATATCCAGTGATTGCTCCTTCACAAAAGCTGCCATTACAGACAGCTATGGCTGGCCTTGGCCTCCTGAGGCCGGCTCTCATCTGCCTTTCAAACACAGGGGCTCTGTGCTTTCATTTCTGTGGAAAAGAACTGGCCTTCTCCTCCAGGGAGAAATGGCTGAAATTGGGATTCCACATTGAAAATTTCCAATATCCAAGAGTTGCTCCCAGACAAAGCTGCCAGGACAGACAGACAGGCATGGGACTTAGCCTCTGGTGACTGCAGTTCATCAGCCCCTGAAAACTGGGGAACCATGGTTTCCTTCCTGTGGAGAACTGGGGTGGCGTGGAACCATGGAGGCTATTGTGACACTGTGAGGGTTTTGTGGCACCAAGGCCATCACTGTGGCTCTGTTGGGCTGCATGGTCCCAAGGGCCCAGTGTGGAGCAGCAGGGCTTTGTGGAACCCAGAGGCCATTGCTGCATTTCAGGGCCTTGTGGAAACCAAAGGGCAATTTGTGATCCTGCAGGGCACTGTGGATCCATGGAGAGCATTGTGGAATTGCAAGGCCCCATGGAATCATGGAGACCATTGTGACACTGTGGGGCCCCATGGAACCAAAGGGCCACTGTGACCCTGCAGGGCCTCATGGAAGCTCAGTCACAGGGCCATTGTGACACTGCAGAAGCAAGGAGAACATTGTGACACTGCAGGGCCTCATGGAACCAAGGGGACATGGAACAGGTCTGGCTGGTTTGGCTTCCCAGGGGGGCCACCTGACAGGTCCAGTTCATCTTGGAATGCTGAGGGCTGCCTCTCATCAGCCCCTGGAGAACTGGGGCTCTGTGCTTTCCTTCCTATGGAAAAAAACCATCCCTCTTTCCAGGTGCCCAGAGCTAAAACTGATACTCCCCTGAAAAATTCCCTATATGCAAGGGTTCTCCCAGACAAAAGCTGCCAGGACAGAGAGCTCTGGCTGGCCTTAGCTTCTGGTGGTCACCTCTCATCTCAAGGAAGCCCTGAGGAAAGTATTTGAACAGGTTTGACTACTGGAAAAATCAATTAGACTCTCCTACTCTGAAAAACTCAGATGCTCTTCTGATCATATGTGTCTTTTATGTCTCATTGTGTATTATGCATGAAATATTATTTTCAGGTACATATTATTATTCTTATCATTCTACCAGTGTTATCTGACACAAAACCCCTTTTCTGTATATGGATCCAGGTCACCTGTGCAAGCCAACACAAGAAAGAATGCAGCAGGAATGATTTGTCTGGGCTCCCATCTGTCCCATCTCCTCTGGAGCTGGAGGTGCAGCCCCAGCCCTTGGCAGGGCTCAAGGGCTCACAAGCTCAGCTCCCACCCAGAGAACTTGCAGACCCTGGGCTGCTCTCTTCTGGCCCCTGCACGCTCAGCCAGGCTGAGATGGACACTGATGGTTTCTGGGCCAGGCTCTCGGAGCCCAGCCCAGCTCCCCTGCAAGCTCTGCCAGCTGCCCTGAGCTCTGGGCAGCACCAAGGGCCCACCCCCAGCCCCAGCCCAGCCCAGCCGGCTCTGGCCCCACAGCTCTGCTCAGGCCAGGCTGCTCTGGGCACTGCCCCACGGCCTCAGCCCCTGGCAAGGGCACAGCAGCAGCTGCAGCTGCCACAGGACCCCAGCCCCCACCATGGGGGAACGTGCCTGGCCAAGGGAAAGGAGGCTCCCTGGGTGCCCTGCTCTCCTCTGCAGGAGATGCTGAGAGCTCTGCAGCCCCTGCTGCCATCCCATCTGCCCAGGGCAGCACAAGAGCCCCGGCCTTGGGGCCCTCAAGAGCTGCTCCTGCTCCAGGCCCAGGGCCCATCCCAAAGCTGGGGCAGCCACAAAGCTGTGCCCATTTCTGTTCATTCCTGCTCTGATCAGGATGGATCCTCAGCACCTTGGAGGTTGCTGATGAATTGACCACTTTTTCAGAGAGGTGTCTTCTTTCTTGAGATCTTCAGTTCAGAAATTCAGTGAGAAAAGCTGATTAACATTTGTTCAAAAAACACCCAAACAAGAGAAGCTCATGGGAATAATTCAAGTCTTGAATACTTCAGTTCTTCTGTGGTTAATTAGACAGATTTCAGAAGTGTATTCAAAGTGAATCTACTACATTGAAAACAATGAAGAGAGAATTGTTTTGTCCTGTTTAGTTTTCTTTTCCTGTTTATCAATTGGTATCAGCAATCCCCAGTTGATATTGATCCCCAGCCCCTCCTCATGCAGTCTGAACAGATATGAAAATCAAGACCCTTCATGGCTGACAATCAATCCCACTTTGTCCCTCCCCCCCCCACCATTTCCCCATCCAGCCCCTGGCACTCAGAGCAGCTGAGGAATGGAGTCACATCCAGGGGTGTCCCCAGGGCTCAGGACTGGGCCCAGCTCAGTGAAATCTCTTTATTGCTGATCTGGATGAGGCCATTGAGGGCAGCCTCAGTCAGTTCCCAGGTGAGCCCAAGCTGGGTGGCAGTGTGGCTGTGCTGGAGGGCAGGAAGCTCTGCAGAGGGATCTGGCCAGGCTGGAGCCATGGGCCCAGGACAATGGGATGAGGTTCACCAAGGCCAAGGGCCGGGTCCTGCCCTGGGCTCACAACCACCCCAAATCCCTGGCTGTGCCCTGCCCCTGATCCCCACAGCCTGTCCTGTTTCCTTCATCCCTGCATTGCCAGGGACTCTCTGGGACAAGGGAGCTCTGCTCTGGCTATGGAGGGAGGTGCAGGTGCCACCACTGGAGTGGGAACCAGAACTCATCAGGTTTGTGTCCTTTGGGGTCAGGAACTGGTGGCACTCAGAGGCACAGGAAGTTTCTCTTCATGGCCAACATAACAAATGTAAACATGACACAATTTAAGACACATTCAAACTCTTCTGAGAGCAATGTGAGACATCCCAGCAACATCTGACATGTCCACCATTCACAAGGGATTTTTTTGTACAAACCCAATTTTAGACAAAGATGATTCTGTGATAGATATAAACACAGTTAAGTTGCTGTATCAGGATGGAGCCTGGGTGAAGTGGGATAAAACAGCCTGAACAATTCCCATTTTTTGCCAAGCTGTCAGTGGTGGATGGAGAATGGGCTCAGGCTGCTTTTGGTATTGAGGAAATGCTGAAACCAGCCTGACTCATTTCATCTCCTCCTGTCCTGGCTGATCTCCCCCTCTTTCCCCTTCCACCCATTGGCTTTGTCTCCCCCCAGGCCCCCAGTGAAGAGCCTGGCTCTGTGTTCTCCATCCCCTCCTGGCTGGCACTGCCAGGCTGGGATGAGGAGCCCCTCAGCCTTCCCTGCTTGGGCTGGACAAGCCCAGCTCCCTCAGCCTCCTCTGAAACAGCCCATGGGCTCCAGTGCTGTTGGACAATACCCTTTTCCTGACCCATTAGATGGGGCAACTGATAAAAGGCGTTTAAAAACTTTTATTCCATTTTCAATCTGGGGAGAAGTGTGAGACAATACAGATGTTGTGTTTGTTGCCATGCTGATGAAACAGTGTATTTTGTTTCCTAATTACAGCTACATTATAATCTTTGATTTCTTGGCCTCTGTAAAAGTTTATATTCCATGTTGCATGATGCCTTAAAGCCAATCATCTAAAACTAGTGGGTCCCACTACAATGCATCTTTCATAGTTGGATTTCTCCAAAGTATTTAGTCTTATTTGCAAGGTCATCCTCTGAAATTTTTTTTCTATCTCCAATTTCTCTCAACAACATCTGTCCTATTCCATGGCATTTCTAAGTCAGCATTTCTTATCTCAAAATTTGCATATGGATGTGTAGTTGTGTGGACCTTCTGTCAGAAGTTGAGAATGCTATTACAAATCCATTTCCCCACAGCCCCACCCCTTGGAGGCCCTTCCCAGACCCTGCTCCAGCTGCCAGACATCTTTCCTGCCTTGGGAACCCAAACCAGGCCACAGTGGCCTGGATAACTATTGTCCTTGATGCCCTAGTCTAGAAGCCCCTTGTCCCCGTGTCATTTCTGGGGGTTGATAATGGAACATTTGGGGAGGCTGTGGCTCCAGGTGGACCAGGGGATGCATGGGACAGGGGACCCTGCTGGGCATGAACAGCTTTGGACTTCTGGGGGGCCCTGTGAGGGGATGCTGGGGCAGATTGACCAAAAAAAGTGACTGTAGGCACACAGTTTGTGGTAATTGGGAGTGGGGCTGTGCCTGAGCCTCATCCCTAAGGGGCTACAACCATGCAGGGCAGGTGAACAGTATTAAAGGTAATGAGACATGGAGTGCTGAGGTGTACTGACCAACCACAAAAGTGTACAGAGGGCACACAGGTGCAGTGCATGTAAGATGAAGGGTATAAAAGGTTGTACTGAGGCATGATAACAGGCTGATGCTTGATGCCTTTGTTGGTGTCAGTTGTACCCCTGCCCCCAGCAGTGACATCTGGTGACCCTGGTGTGATCCTGAGGTGAGTTGGGCAGACCACTGATGACCCAAGAGCAGTAAGGTGGTGGAGCCAGGCAGACTAGGAGCCTGGGATCTGAGCCAGGTGGACCAAGAGCTGGATGAGTTATAGCCAGGCAGACCTGAGAGCCTGAAAGAAATGTAGGCAGACCTGAGAGCCTAGAAGTCTGGACAATGTATGAAACACCACCCCCAAGAGGAAGGGTGCTGGATATGAGGACAGGCACTGCACACTTTGCTCATTTGGTACACAAGAAATAGAGTGAGGCTATGCACTTTGCTTGTTTGGAAGGAGATGGCTTGGGAGGTAATGTACAAACTGCTTTTTCATTAAAATGTGGGATAGTACCAGCCACACTTTCACTTGTGCCACTGCCTGCTGCTCTCTGCAGGTGCGTTGGATCGAGCCCTGTGCCCCCTGCCAAGGGATGGCCACAGTCAGGCAGGGACCAAGGACGGTGCTGGGTTCCCCCTGAATGGCAGTGCGTGCAGTGGGACACAGAAACGGTGCGATGGAGGTGCCAAATGGCATGGCCACAGCAGCAGCCGGTGCCTCAGCAGCAGCACGGCCCCCTGGAAGTGTGGGGAGGCTTGCTAAGTCACTGCTGCATGAGCACTGGAACAAAACAACATCAAACCCTGAGAGGCAGAGTCAGAGCTGCACAGAAAGCACATAAGAGAAGCTTTCTGAAATTCTATGGTGGCCAGCTCCACAGTGACCTGATGTGATTTGGGATTGGGCTGTGGACAAAGTGGTACAGCCAGAGATGGAGCCTGGTTAAGCATTGAGAGCAGCTGGGGGATGCTGCTTGGTCTGGTCTGGACCAGACTGATTTTGACACCTGGGGTACAGGTGAGTCCCTGGGGACAGAATGGGAAATAACTTATCAAGTGAAGAACAGATTGTTTTGTCTACATGGCTTTTTTGTTGGAAAGAAAAGGCATTAAGACTACTGACTATGCCCTTCATAGTGTTTTACTATTGGCAAAGTCACAAGATTTTGAGACTGATGCAAGTACTGGTTTTTAGTGTTAGAGCATGGAAAGAAGTTGGGGAAGCCCCTATGGGACATGGTATCAAAAGGGGACAAGACAGCTGCAGATTTGGCTCCCACCTGGAGATTTCTCTCTGAGACTTGAAAAGAATGGAATACAGAGCAGGACAAGAGGCTTGCAGTGACCAATTAATAGGGCCAAAAAAACTGTAAAAGAAAGAAGAGAATTTATGAAAGCAGCAGTGGGAGCTGGGGACAGAGTGGCTCTCTTGTTCAGTATGGTGTGTTTGTTTGCTGATGAAACATGTATTTTGTTTGTGAATTGTAGCTACTAATCTTTGATTAGGCATAAGTGTAAAAGTTTATATTCCATATGCATAAGTACACTCGACAGATACTGGAGTGCAGTGGGTGCCTGCTCATTGCATTCAGCTTGTGTTGGATGACACCCCTCAAAGCAATGAACCTGCCTATGGCTCTGCTTGACTCCCTGGAATAAGCAAAAATGTGTGGGTGATAGGAACATGTAGACTCTATCTTATCCTTGTATGTTACTTTATGAAATTGTATAGTTATTGATGTTGTTCAAGTTGTATATCTATTCCACCCTTATGTAGCTGTTGATTTTGGTACTATCCTAATATATGGCCTTTAGCTTATTCTTGTGTGTGTTCCTTATATGGGTTGTACAACTATTGGTATTGTCAATAGTCTAGAAGTGGAGGTATAAGGATTTTTTGATGATAGATAATGTAAGTTTGGGGAATAAATCACTGGTCTCACATGGATGCATTCCAGAGTTAGTGGAATCTACACAAGGGATACTTGTACCATGTTTGCCTATTTCTTCTGCAAGGGCCCTGTAGAGGGATGGTAGACATGGATTTACCAAAAAAAAAAGGCCAGGGAACTGTAGGCACACAGTTTGTGGTAATTGGGAGTGGGGCTGTGGCTGAGCCTCATCCCTAAGGGGCTCCAACCATGCAGGGCAGGTGAACAGTATTAAAGGTAATGAGACATGGAGTGCTGAGGGCACTGACCAACCACAAAAGGGTACAGAGGGCACACAGGTGCCAGTGCAGGCATGATGAAGGGTATAAAAGGTTGTACTGAAGAACAATAAAGGGCTGATGCTTGAAGCAGATTTCTTTGTTGTCACTTGTCCCCCAACAGCAACAAGTGATGTCCATGAGGCCCTGAGGTGTCACAGCCCTTTCTCAAATGACCACTGCTGATCCCAATGTCACAGCCAACTCTGTGATGTGGTCTGCTCTGCAGATGTCTGAGCCTCTGGTCCTGTGATGTCAAAAGCTGGCTCTGTGATGTCAAAGCCAGAACTCTATGATCCCCATTGTGTTGCTCAGTGACCTCCACATCACCCCTCTGTGATGTCAACAGCCCACTCTGTGACCTCATGTTACCAGATGATAAATTGTCTCCACCAGGTGAGCACACAAACTGCTGGTTCTCCAAAAGGCCTATGGAAACCACAAGGAATGCCCATTGTGTGAGAAGGGAACTGAAATTCACCAGCCTCAGTGTCCTGCCAGCTCAGCCAGGCCCACTGGAACATTGGGGTCCATGAGCACCAGGGACCACCAGAGAGACCATTAGGACAGAAGAACTATAAAATGCAAAAGGGGAGGGAAATAGGTTAATGATTTTGGAGAAATGATTATCATTTGAACTGTTTAGTCCAGGACAATCAATGAATATGTATGCAAAATACAGAATATAAACAGAAACTTTCCTGCATTCAAATGGCATCTTCTTTGGGAGTAAATCCCCTGTGCATCTGGCCAAATAAAGAATGCTTGCTTGGATTGACATTGTTCACAATGGAGATTTTTTTGGGGAGCTTATTAAGCTTTTTTGGTCATGTTACAACTCGGATTATACAGGGGAGCATGCAAGGTAGGAGGATTAAACCAGCAATTTCACATACGATGAAAAAGGCTATTTTTTCCCACCAGTTTCCTTTTAATGACCAGAAACTGTCCCACCAGCTGGTATCGAATGTCGGGGTCCACTCTTGTGTTTCAACATAAACTAACTTCTGGATTTCCTTTGAGATATTTCTAATGACTTCACTGCAGTCATCTATTTCTAAGCAGCACTCAGAGGAGTTAAATTTTCCACATGTGCTTCCTTCATTGGCCAATAAATAATCTCTACTGCTAGTCTGATTTGATACACTGCAGTTCTAGTCTGGGATAGTTGGTCATTTATGTGGTCTAAAGCTAGAGAGAGGTTCGGTTCGATACCATCTCGAGCACTGCTTGTAATCTTAGAATCCGATTTAACGTATAAATTCATTAGAAGACTTAGTAGGAGATGGGGTTGGTTTTGACTCTTCAGTGGGAGGTGGTACAGGTCCTTTAATCTGGGTTATATGTGTCCACCCCTTCTCTTGGGTCCGTACAGCTGTATTGGTGGTGAGTAGGACCTGAAAAGGGCCTTCAAACTCAGAGGTTAAAGGTGCAGTGTTCCATGATTTAACTAACACCCTGTCTCCTGGATTGATGTTATGTCCCTTAGTGTCTAAGGGAGAGGTTTGAGGGAGATAGCCCTTTTTCCTAAGATCTTCTAACATACTTCCTATAGCCTTTAGATATTTTTGGGTGGCTGTCTCTCCTTCTGGATAAATTCCAATGCTGTGCAGGGTTGTCAAGAAGGGGAGTCCAAACATCATTTCATAAGGTGAGACTCTTATACCTGATCGAGGCCTTGTTCTAATTTGTAACAGTGCTAAGGGTAGACATTTAAGCCAATTCATCTGGGTTTCTGTAACTAATTTAGTGAACATGTTTTTGATGGTTTTATTCATTCTTTCTACTCTTCTGGAGCTCTGGGGATGCCAATGGGCTGTGCAACCTCCATTTCATTCCCAGGGCTTCAACAGCTTGTTGTAAGACTTGGGCAGTAAAATGTGGACCTCGGTCAGAATCGACATTATTTATCAACCCATATTGGGGAATGATGTTTCCTAGGATTGCTTTTGTGGCTACTTGGGCTGTCTCTCTTTTGGTCGGGAACGCCTCTACCCAATGGGTGAGGTGATCCACGGTCACTAATGAGTGTCTGTATCCCTGGACAGGGGGCATTTCTGTGAAGTCGACCTGCACACTTTGGAACGGCCGCAAGGCCAACTCTCTTCCCCCAGATCAGACAGTACTCTTCTCATGACTTTCTGATTAATTTGTTGGCAAGTTAAACATCCCTTGGTAACTGCCTTTGCTATGTTCTGTACTCCCATGCCCATATGATCCCTTGGAAAGTGGTCACATAAGCCTTGTATTCCCCAATGGGTCAACTCGTGTAACTCTGTCATCACCTTTCAGGCTGGAGCTTTATTTAAAATTTTTGCCATCCACCAGGGGTCCACCATTCTCATTTTCTTTTTGCTGTCCTCTCATCTTTTCTAACTCTCTCAATTCTTTCTTGTCAAAGATCGGTTTTTCCTCTTTTCTTTCCCTACTAGGTGTTCCCTCTATCTTAAGAATTTTAACTGGACTTTCTTGTTCCAAGGCTACTTCTTTTGCTACTTGATCAGCTAATTTGTTTCCTTTATTTCAAGGGTGTCCCTTTTTTTTGATGTCCTTTTATGTGAACTTTGGCTATCTCTATTTGGTTTCCTTAGGGACTCTAGTACTAATTTTCTTAGCTCTTCATGTATGAAATTTTTGCCTTTAGAATTTAGGGTACCCCCATTCTTCCCATGTTTTTCTGAATGTATGGACAATTCAAATGTGTGCCAGGAGTCGGTATAGATTGTTCTTTTGTCTTTTTCTAGTAAATCTAGCCTTCTCTTCAGGGCATAGATTTCACAGCACTGGGCAGACCAATTTGAGGGTAGCTTTCCTTTTCCTCAACTTGCATGTTCTGCCCATCTATGATTGCATACCCTGAGACCTGTTCACTGGCTACCATTCATGATGATCCATCTGTAAATAAAATTCTCCCATATGGGAGGGGCCCATCTTCTAAATCTTCTCTCACTTTAGTCTGCATTTCAATAATTTCTAAACAATCATGCTCCAGGTCTGTTAATGGCTCTCCCATGAGGAACTGGGCTGGATTTAAACATTTTGAAGTGACTAATTCAAGGCCCTTGGTATTTATTAGGATGACTTCATACTTTAGTATTTGGGAGTTGGTTAGCCACTGAGGGGCCTTGTGACTTAAAACAGCTTTTACATGGTGTGGGGAATGAACCCGGATCTTCCCCTTTCAGGTTGGTTTCTGTGTGTCTTCTATCAGGGTGGCTGTTGCTGCTATCACTTGCACACAGGCTGGCCACCCTCTGGCTACTGGATCTAGTAACTTGGAGAGAGATGCAACCGGCTTCCTGCATCCTCCCAATCCTGTGTAAGGACTCCGCAAGCTATCCCCTCTTCCACGTTTACAAATAGGTCAAAGTTCTTTTTAAGGTCTGGTAGGCTCAGTACAGGGGCAGAGGACAATTTAGTTTTCAGATTCCAAAGCTGTTCCTCGTCATTTGAGGTCCAGGTTACAGGCTCTGAGTCTATCAATTTGTCAGATGGAAATTTAACACTTTTAGTATACTGATCAAGCCATAATCTGCAATACCCAAACAAACCTAATAATTTTCTAACATCTCTTTTTTTTGGTCTTTGGGGCAGGGATGGACAGAATTCCCAAAAATTCTCTTGGGGCTTGACCTTTTATACCCTTGGCTGATTCTATGTCCTAGATATGTTACTTCTTGTTCCACAAATTGCAGTTTCTTTTGTGATAATTTTAGACCTTTTCCCCTAAGAAATTTAGGAACCATATGCTAGAACTTCTAACTTTGTCTTGTTGTCCCCCTGATACAAGTAAATCATCAACATATTGTAAAATATGTGTACCCCATTCTCAGGTTTAAACTGTTCTAGGAGTTCTTCTAGAGCTTGCCAAAGAGATTGGGGGATTCTGTAAACCCCTGGGGAAGATGTGTCCACCTTAGTTGCTGTTTTCTTTTCTTTTCAGTGTCCTCCCATTCAAAGGCAAACCAGTTCTGGCACTCTTCAGCCAGGGGACACACCCAGAAGGCATCCTTTAAATCGATGGCAGAGAACCATGCATGCTCCTTAGGCACTTGGCTTAAAAGTGTGTGTGGGTTTGTACTACTGGGTGCCTCGCAACCATTCTTTTATTAACTTCTCTTGAATCTTGTACTAATCGATACCTTCCATCAGCTTTTCTCACTGCTATCATGGGACTATTATGTGGAGACATGCATGGTTCTAAAATGCCTTCCTTTAACAGCTGGTCAGTTACTGGGGCTAGTCCTTTCTTTCCCTCTGGGGAAATTGGATACTGCCTTACCCGAATGGGGGAGATGTCTTTCTGCATCTCTGCTTTTATTCCTGGCATATTCAAACAACCAGTTCTTCCCTCCCCCACCCACGTGTTTGGGTTGATTTCATCTTTGTCTCCCTTTGTTAAGACCATTATTTGTACTACCATTTTTCCTTCCTTTGGGATTACTCCAGTTCTCAATTTCATTTGTAGATCTTGTCCTAATAAATTACAACCTAACTTGGGGATGTAAATGAAATTAACTCAACACTCTCTTGAATTTCCTCTAATTTCTACATCTTCTATAATCTGGGCCTCAAATGTTCTCCTTTGGCCTCTTGTACTTTGCAGACCTTTTTACCGACTGTGATTCCTGTTGGTATTTTAGTCACACATGACTTGTCTGCTTCGGTATCAACTAAAAATTCAAATTTATCATGCTGGGGACCAATCTCAAAATTCATCAAGGGCTCTTCTAGATGATTCATTAAATTCCCCAGAGCATAGAGCCCTTGACACCCACAGTCATCTCTTCTTAATATGTTCTCTAGAGTTTCTTGCTCCCAGGCTATGGCTTCAACTAATTGGAGTTTCTTATAATTTCTCTTTAGCTGTCCTTCCTCTCCACAGTAATAACAATATTTGTCACTGGGAAGAGCCCTAGCCACTTTTGGTCCAATAAAACCTTTGTCTCTTCTAAGTGGTTCTGCTGGCCCATCCTTGTTGGATCTCGCACTTTCTCTGGCTACGACTAACATAATTTTAGCTTTTATTTTTGTCTTTTCTTCTTCTCTTCTCAGATATACTCTTATGGTTTCTCTCAGCAGTTCATTAATACTTTTTTCCTGCCAGTCCTCTATTCTTTCTAACTTTCATCTGATATCTGGCCAGGATTTAATTACAAGTTGTACCTTGAGAAGGACTTGGCCTGTCGGAACCCAGGACACCCCTCTGGGTGCCCTGGAGGACACGTGCCCCTGGCAGGGGGCTGGGGAGTCCTGGCAGGAAGCCAAAGACACCTGGGATGTCGATCTTAACCCACGGAGCAAATTACCAACCTTGTATGAAGAATTACAAGTCACAAAAGTTTAAGTAGAATGATAATGAATCTGTCACAGGGTGTGTGAAATGGTATTTTGGGGATTTTTTTATATAGAGGTCTTGGAGGCAAGATGGAGGGACTTGGGTGTTGTCCTATTCTTCTTCCTTCTTCTTCTTAGCCTCCACCTTCTTGGTGATGGTGGAATTTTAGGATTGGTTTAGAGTAGAAGTAGACTGTCTAACATAGGTGATAGGTATTGGAAAATAATGATAAATAAAGTACACATAGTTCATAGTATAAAATGTAGACACCAGCCTGGGGATGGGGAGTGTGCCTCTCTCTGACCTCTGGCAGGCCAGAGAAAAAAATGTTATAGATAAGAAACAATAAACAACCTTGGAAACCAGAGCCGAAGAATTCAGACTCCTTCTTCAAAACACCAGGCTGGGAAAAAAGGATTCTTGGGGTCATCCCTGACTGCAGGGAACCTGAGATTGGCCTTCTGGGCTGTCTGGGTCAACATTAGAGTAAATCTGGAAGTTTTGCTTTAGCCCATTAAGCCATGTTGCTGGGGTCTCGTCTTTTTCCTGGGTGCCGTCAAACGCTAACCTGGTATTACTGCCTCTAGGGACTGATTCTTTTATCCCTCTGGCCATCAGGGACCTGTAATCTCTCATATTCCTTCTCCCCTCTTCTTGATTAGGGTCCCAGTCAGGCTCCACTAAAGGCATTTTTTGGTCACCTGGGGGCCCGGGTTGGTTTTCTCGCTCCCAAATTTTCATTCCTGCAGTTCTTATTAATCAAGTCTCTTCTGGGGAAAATAGGATGCTAAAGATGGAGTTAAATTCTCCCCATGTATAAATATTAGGGCCTAAAACTTCATCAATTTTATTTGCTATTCCTGCTGGGTCTTCTACTAAACTTCGCAATTCTTTCCTAAAGTTTCTAACTGCGGATGCAGTCAAGGGAGCGTTTACAAACCCAATCTCACTGGCCACCCTGCCCATGGGAACTTCTCTGAGGGGGAACAATTTTTCCACTTTAGCCTCTTTGGACCGGGTGTTACAACATCAGCTGTGGAGGCTGGCTGGTTAACTTCACTCTTGGGCATGAGATTCTGAGATGTTGTTTGGCTTCACATTTGTGCTGGGGGAGGCAGAGCAGGAACTTGCTGGTGAATAAGGGGTGCATGAGATGGTAGAGGTAAGGGGACAGTAGTGAAGGGTAAAGAGAGTAAGGAGAGGGTTGAGGGGAAGGTGGTGGAGGTATAACTGGGTTAGGAGGTGGTAAAGGAATGACAGCTGGGAGAGGAGGAGGAATTGGGTCCACAGCAAGAGGAATTGGAGGAAGGATTTGAGGTGCTGCAAGGGTAGGAGGAAGTAAGTGGTCAAGGGGTCCCAGTTTTTTTGTTAGCCTTCCCAGCCTCTTCTTCTTTTTTACTAGCTTGCTTTCCCTCTTTTAATTTATAGACTCTTGTATTTTCCTCCTCTGAGGCGTACTTGAGCCAACGTGAAGGTGACGTTCTGTATGTGATGGGCCTTTTGCAGGAACTTGGGGCAAAAAAAGAAGGTGCATCACCTTTGGACAGAGAGGCAGGTAACTCAGGAAATGTTTAAGGATGTTGTTAGGTCATGCAGAAAGAAAATTAGAGAGGTGAAATCTTAAGGCTTAACCAGGCCACTTCTGTGAAGGATAATAAAAATGTTTCTATAAATACATTAATGGCAAAAAGGAGGTACAAGGACAATCTCCATTCATTATTAGGGGAGATATGGTTACCAAAGATGAGGAAAAGCTGAGGTATTTTAACCCCTTCTTTGCCTCAGTTTTCAAAAATCAGACAGGTTGTCCTCAGGACAAGTGTTCTCCTGAGCTGGTGGATGGGCACAGGGAGCAGAACAGCCCCCCTGTAATCCAGGAGGAAGCAGCTGGGGACCTGCTGAGCCACTCAGATGCTCACAGGTGTCTCTGGGAGCAGATGGGATCCATCCCAGGGGATGAGGGAGCTGGTGGATGAGCTCCCCAAGCTGCTCTCCATCATTTACCATCAGTGCTGGCTCAGCAGGGAGGTCCCAGAGGACTGGAGGTGCCAATGTGAGCCCATCCCCAAGAAGGGCTGGAAGGAGGAGCTGGGGAACTCCAGGCCTGTCAGCCTGACCTGGGTGCCCGGCAAGGTGATGGAACAGATCACCTTGAGTGCCATCACAGGGCACCCACAGGATGGCCGAGGGATCAGAGCCAGCCAGCGTGGATTTCAATATCTGCACTGATGATCTGCATGAGGGGACTGAGTCCAGCATCAGCAAATGTGCAGATGACACCAAGCTGGGTGTGAGTGTGGATGTGCTGGAGGGTAGGAGGGCTCTGCAGAGGGACCTGGACAGGCTGGATCCAGGGCCCAAATCCAACAAGGTGAGGTTGAACAAGACCAAGTGCTGGGTCCTGCACTTTGGCCACAACAACCCCTGCAGTGCTACAGGCTGGGGACAGAGTGGCTGGACAGCGGCCAGGCAGAAAGGGACCTGGGGCACTGATGGACAGCAGGCTGGACATGAGGCAGCAGTGTGCCCAGGTGGGCAAGAAGGCCAATGGCTCCTGGCCTGGATCAGGAATGGTGTGGCCAGCAGGAGCAGGGCAGTGATTCTTCCCCTGCACTCAGCACTGGTGAGGCCACACCTGAGTGCTGTGTCCAGTTCTGGGCCCCCAATTTAGGAAGGCCATGGAGGGGCTGGAGCGTGTCCAGAGAAGGGCAACAAGGCTGGGGAGGGGTCTGGAACACATGTCCTGTGAGGAGCAGCTGAGTGAGATGGGATTGTTTATCCTGGAGAAGAGGAGGCTCAGGGAGACAAGGAGGTGTCAGGGCACAGGTTGGACTTGATGACATCCAAGGTCTTTTCCAACCCTGCTGATTCTGTGATTCTCTGGAACCACCCTTGGAGCAGTTGCAGGAGGAGCCCTGTGCCTCCTCTTCAGAAGCTCCAGCAGCCCAGGTCCCTCAGCTTCTCCTGCCAGCCCCAAAGCCCATCCTGTCAGTCCTGCAGAGCCTCTGCAGCCCCTCCTCACTGCCCAGAACAGGGAGCCCCAGAGCCAGACACAGCAGCCCAGATGTGCCCCCCTGGCCTGGGGTGCCTCTGGCAAGGGAGCAGCACCAGGCACTGCAGGAGCCTGCAGACAATTCCTGCAGCACTTGTAGGATGATCCTGCTGCCCAAGGGACGTTCCCATGGTGCCAGGTCAGGAACTGCAATGGGGAGTGGGGCCAGAGAGGAAAGGGCAAACAGGGATGGGCTGTGTGCAGGGGAGGGGACAGGGATGGGCAATAGGAAGAAATCTGGATCAGGAAAGAGGAAAGAAAGCAAAGGTGAAGCCAAGGAAATGCTCAGGGCAGTTTGGGGGTGGCTGCCAGGCAGCCCTGGCTCTGAGCAACAGCGTCTGCAGTGGCACAGGGAACTCCCAGCTGATGGGAACAAACTTTCTGCCTGACTGCAGAGGCCACAATAAACCTGAGTGGTTTCCCTGGTGTCCCCCAGCCCTTGCTGGCCCCAGGGGCTGATGGCATTTGTGCTCCCTCAGGTTCATGTCCCCACACCAACAGCATGGGGCTGCTCCCCCTGCTCTGTGCAATGCAAACAGGGGCTGCTGAGCCAGTGCTGCCGTGTCTGTGCCTGCAAGGATGGGGCACCTGTGTGAGCTGGGGGAGAGGCCAGGGCTGCAGAGGGGGGATGTTGTTGGCAGCTCCATGAGGACGCTCTGGGACGCTGCCCTGGGCTGTGCAGCGCACTGGGGATGGATCAGCCCCTGCTCTGCTGCTCCTTCCCGTCTGCCCCAGGGCCCTTGCAGAGCCCCAGCCATGCTGTTTGCCCCCAGCCTGCCCACGGCCAGCCTGGGGCTGCTCACGGGGCTTTTCTGTGCTGAGCATTGGCCTGGCCGTGTTCTTGAGAGAGCCTGGGCAAGGAGCCTGGAGCCCCCAGGGCCTGGGCTGAGGCGTCAGCGCTGCCCCAGCAGTGCCCATGGCCTGTCCCTGCTGCAGCCCCGGCACTGCCACCCCCAGGGCTGTGCCCGGCCCCGAGAGCACTCAGGCCCTGCAGCAACACCAGGGCCACCAGGGCAGCGGGGCAGGGCCACGGCAGCAGCACTGGCAACACCAAGTGCTGCTGCTGCTGCTGGGCACAGCTGCTGTGCCAGCCCTGATCTGCCCCAGCTCTGCACACAGACATTGCTGCTGCAGCTCCAGAGAAGGGAGCAAAAGGGGCATCTCTGGTGAAAACCTTGCTGCAAGATCCTTAGTTTATTTACAGGCACCGAGGGCTCAGCTCCTCATTGACACAATCTGGGGCCACAGCAAAGGTGGAGAGAATCAAAATCAGAAATGTCAGAAACAATGACCTTGGTTTACGGAGAATATTAAAAAATGAAAACAGAGGGGAAAAATAACCAATCCAACCAGAACTATCAATCATGACTTTTATTACAAGAGATATGCAGAAATTGGCAACCATTTTAATGTTTCCTAAATTGTTCAGTCATCAATCTCCACACTGCAGCCTTGAGCTCCTGGTTCCTCAGGCTGTAGATGAGGGGGTTCAGGGCTGGAGGCACCACCGAGTACAGAACTGACAGGGCCACATCCAGGGATGAGGAGGAGATGGCGGGGGGCTTCAGGTAGGAAAATATGCCAGTGCTGGTAAAAAGGGAGACCACAGCCAGGTGAGGGAGGCAGGTGGAAAAGGCTTTGTGCCGTCCCTGCTCAGAGGGGATCCTCAGCACAGCCCTGAAGATCTGCACATAGGAGAAAACAATGAACACAAAACAGCCAAATGCTAAGGAGGCAGTGAAAACAGAAACTCCAACTTCCCTGAGGTAGGATTTGGAGCAGGAGAGTTTGAGGATCTGTGGGATTTCACAGAAGAACTGGCCCAGGGCATTGCCATGGCACAGGGGCAGGGAAAATGTATTGGCTGTTTGCAGCAGAGCATTGAGAAAGGCACTGGCCCAGGCAGCTGCTGCCATGTGGGCACAAGCTCTGCTGCCCAGGAGGGTCCCGTAGTGCAGAGGTTTGCAGATGGACACGTAGCGGTCGTAGCACATGATGGTCAGGACAGAAAGCTCTGTTCCAGTGAAAAAGAGAAACAGAAATACCTGAGCAGCACATCCTGAGTAGGAGATGGTGCTGGTGTCCCAGAGGGAATTGTGCATGGCTTTGGGGACAGTGGTGCAGATGGAGCCCAGGTCGCTGAGGGCCAGGTTGAGCAGGAAGAAGAACATGGGCGTGTGCAGGTGGTGGCCGCAGGCTATGGCGCTGATGATGAGGCCGTTGCCCAGGAGGGCAGCCAGGGAGATGCCCAGCAAGAGGCAGAAGTGCAGGAGCTGCAGCTGCCGCGTGTCTGCCAATGCCAGCAGGAGGAAGTGCCTGATGGAGCTGCTGTTGGACATTTGCAGCCTTGGGGTATGGTTATTTATAGAGGATTTACACCTGTCTGGGAAGGAAATGGCAGTTCCAGATTGGACATTTCTTCACTCTGGGAATCATGGACTGTGGAACAAAGACTTAAATAGCTGGAACAAGTCTTTAAGTCCATTGTATGTATTTTATATTGAATCCACTCAAATATACTTCTCTTCCTGTGAGGGATCTTTGCTAAACTTTATTTGAGTTCGGGTTTGTGCTGCTGAGTTTCTGCCTCACCTTCAGCACTGCTCTCAGGCTTAACACTGCCGAGATCAGAGGGAAAAGAGGGCTCGCTATGCCCCAAAGCTGTCAGACCAGATGGAACTACACAGGTGCGCTTTGCTCATTTTACCTCTCTCTCTATTTCAGCGTGATGAAACTTAAAACTTTCTTGATAAATAAAGTGGACTTTTCGGAGACTCCAGATTAAAACTATCTCCAAATCCTTCTCTTTTTCCCTGTGCATCTGGACAGGAAGGAATGCCAAGGGTTGGTCTGGCTCTCTGCTGTCTGGAGCTGTGCCTGCTGGGAGCTGTTTCTCTCTATCCAAGCCCTGTCCCTGCCAGTGCTGCCAGAGCCCAGCCCAGCCCTGGGGGCTCAGCTCTGCCCTGCAGAGCCCTCCCAGCACAGGGCACTGCCCAGGGCATCAGGCCCCTGGCAGCAGGGGGCCTTAAGGGCAGGCCAGACAAACAGAGATGCTGCTGCCCCTGGGCTGAGGGCTGTGCTGGCTGCTGCTGCTGCTGTCTGTAGGGAGGGAGGCTGAGGAGGCACTTTCTGAGGGAGATCTGAGGCCCATCTGCTGATGCCCAGGCTGACAGTGCAGGAGTCTCAGTGACACAGCCAAAGCTGACAGCCCCTTTCCCTTCCCTGGGGGAGAAAGCTGAGAGCAGCCCTGGCCATGCAGCACCATCTCCACAGCAGGAGGAATCTGCCCTGCAGGGGGGTGGCTCCTTCCACCTCCAACTTCTGCCCTGCAGTGTCATGGTGGGGAGCTGCCAGGCAGGCTGAGAGCTGCCCCTGGCAGGTGGCACATGCCCTGGGCTGGCCAAGAGCCCTGAGGGCTGCAGGAGCTGCTCTGCAGGACAGCCCTGGGCAGCCCTGGCTGCAGCCCCAGCTTCAGCCCCTGCAGCCGTCCCTGGCAGCAGGAGCCGTCCTGCCCTGTCCCTCTGACGGTGCCCAGGGCAGCCCCGCTCTGCAGCACATCCTCCTCCTCCTCCTGTGCCACAGAGAAACTGGGAGAGTCCTCCTGACACATCCCCCAGGCTGTGGGGTGTGCTGGCTTCAGGAGATCCCTCCAGGAGCACAGGGGACATTGCCCTGCACCCACACACTCACCATGCAGAGGGCTGTGAAGATCTTTCCCCAAGTGAAGTCTCAGCTCAATGTCTTCCCAATCCTGATTGCCTTCAGCCTGTCTCTGCCTGGCTCCTGTCCCCTCAGTGCCTGCAGGCAGAGCCCTCAGCCCTGCTGGGCTGGGAGAGGAGCTGGTCCTGGGAAGAGCTGTTCCTTTAAAGCTCAGCAGCACAGACACAGCACAAGGACTTTAATGAGCCTCTTGGGGATTTGGTGTTGTTTACATCAGACTCGGTCCCTGAGAGTGTGTTGAAAAAACTTCTTAAGAATTCAAAGTTAAATTTAAACTCCAAAGTTTCTTGAAGTTTTAATGGGTCCCACTTGAGGGACATGACTGAGAAAGTGTCCCCAGGTTCCAGTTAGAGCAAAACACTGGAGGTAGTGATGTGATTTATTAAAAATATATGGATATTGGTCTAGTATCGGTATCCAACTGTGACGGACAAAGACTCTCTAACAGTTTAAAGTTAGAAAGTGTATGTTTATTGCTACACTGGGCAGTGTGCGGGATAGCAGGGCCAAGGAGGCCATGAGGCCCCAGGCCTGCAAGGGTCACTTGTCTCCTGCTCCTGGCTCAGGCCCAGGCCCAGCAGCCATGGCCAAAGTGCTGCCCAAGTTGCCTCTGGCAGGGCTGTCTTGCAGCTGCTGCCCATCCCTGTGCCCTGTGCAGCCCAGGCTGTCCTACGGTGTCCCTGCCCTGCGCCTCTGTCCCTGTAGGCTGTCGGCATCCCCCGGCTGCCCCACCTGGCTGGGCCCTTCCTTTGCTGACAGCTCTGCCTCCTGCCTGCCTCTGCCTGCCCACACAGAGCCTTGGGCTGACCCAGGCTTGTTCTGGGGGATGTTCTGCACCACAGACCTGCCCTGGGAGTTAAATTTCTTTTCCATTATGTCTAGTCTTGATCTCCCCTGCTGCATTTGTGCTATCATTTCTCTATCTGGCTCTTTCCCACTATGGAGAAAAAATTCCACCATCTCTGAATCCACCCTTTCAGCACTGCCAGGCCACTCCTGTTCTGTCCTCAGTCACTTCACTACTGAACCCAGGCACATCAGCCTCCATATATGGGTTATGCAAACTGCAGCCTGGGAGATCTTTGGGCCCTCTCCAAGGTGCTTTCAGATGATAACATTCTCCTCATAGTCTAAGAAAACCATCTTAGGCCAGGGCCAGGCAGAGCTGTCTGTCCTGGCAGCTTTTGTCTGGGAGCAATCCTGGGATAGATGGAATATTGGCTGCCAAATTCCAATTTCTGCCATGGCCCCTGGACAAGAAGGCCGGTTCTTCTCCAAAGCAAGGAAGGCACAGAGTCCTGGTGCTTCTAAGGCAGATGAGATGTGACCACCAGAGGCCAAGGCCAGACAGAGCTGGCAGGTTTTTCTCTGACAGATTCCCTTGCATACTGGAAAATTTTAGGGGGGAGTATCAATTTTGTCCATGGGTGTCTGAAAAGAGACACAGGAAGGAAAAGCACAAAGCCCCAGTGTTTCATGGGCACATGTGAGGCAGCCCTTGACATAATGAGATCAGCCAGTCCTGTCAGGTCCCCCCTGGGAGGCCAAATCAGTCTGATCTGTTCTATGTTCCCCTGGTTCTATGAGGCCCCACAATGTCCCAGTGGCTCCCTTGCTTCCATGAGGCCCTGAGGTGTCACAGTGGCCCCTTGGTTACACAAGACCCTGAAGGGTTCTGATGGTCTCCATGGTTCCAGCTCATTGGAAACCAAGGCCATCCAGAGCTGTCTCTCCTGGAAGCTTTTGTCTGGGAGAAATCCCTGGATATAGGGAGTTCTGGAGGTGGATTCCCAGCTTTGGCCATGGGTGCCTGGATTTGAAAGGTGCTTTTTTCCCATAGGAAAGGAAAGCACATGGTCCCAGTGTTTCAAAGGCAGATGAGAGGCAGCCCCTGGGTGGCTGAGCTAGCCAAATCTGTCTGTCCTGGCAGATTTCATCTGGGAACAATCTTTGCATAGATGGAAATCTGGAGGAGGAATCCTGATTTTGGCCACGGGCTCCTGGAGGAGAAGGACAGTTCTTTCCACAGGAAGGAGAGCCCAGAGCCCCAGTGCTCCAGGGGCTGATGAGCAGCAGCCCTCGACATGCCAGGGTCAGCTGGACCTGTCAGGTGGCCCCAGGTGACCCAGCCAGCCAGGCCTTGATGCCTTGAGAGGCTGCCTAGAACAGAGGCTGGACAGTGTTACAGGAATAAAATAGGGATTTATTAAAAGGCCTTCAGAGGATACACCTGGGGCAGTACAAGGGCCCCACTGAGGGTACACCCAAGAGGGACAATCGGTCACGTATTTTCACTCTTCTATAAGTTTTGGTCCATTTCCATATTGGGGTTAATTGTCCAATTACAGCTTCAGGTTATGAAGTCCCATCCTCCCAGTCTGCTCTCTCAATTCACTGTCTGCACTTTTTGGGCCTGAAGCTGCCACAGTGTCCTTGGCTCTCCTCAGTTTCTCGCTTTCCTACTCCAGTTGTGGAGAAATATTTCAAAGAGCTTCTAGAAAAGATGCAGTCCTATTTTAAAGGGTGATTTTTATTACTGCTCTCTTTGGAGCAGAGACAATTGCAGCAGTCTGTGATTGATATTGATCCAGGGTCTCTCCTCAGCAGCTCTGGCCTGCTCACAGAAGCTGTGCCTTGAGCTCTGACCCAGTGAGGACAACCTTGCTCCACATTGCCCAGCCCCATCCTGTCTGTCCTCACTCCCCTGGGCCCTGCTGTGCTTGGAGAGCTGGCTGCACTCAGCCTAAGAGGGGTTTTCCCTTTTTGTATTTTTTGAAGCAATCTGAAACTCCTGAGTTTCCCCACTGAAAACAGACACACTCCTCAGGTGTGTGTCAAGACCAAGCTGTCACCAATAACGTTCCCCTCACCCAAGGCAGAACTGTGCAGGAAATGTTTTAGACCTTTGGACTCCATGGTTCCATGAGGCCTTGCTCTGTGGCAATGGACTTTTGGTTCCATGAGGTTCTGTACTCAACAGTGGTATCCTTAGTTCCAAGTGTCACCATGGCCCCTTGGTTCCACAGGGCCCCGCTGTGTCACAATGGGCTCCATGATTCCATGATTAATGCAAAAGCTTTGCATAAACAATGAGCAACACCATGGTCTCCTTGGATCCGCATTGTCACAATGAACAATGGGTTCCACGAGATCCCAAACTGTCACAATGGATATTTGGCTCCATGTGGCCCCTCTGTGTCACAAAGGACCCTTGGTTCCATCAGGCCCCACAGTGTCACAGGGGTTTCCTTGGTTCTGTTATAAATGATCAATTGAAAGCCAAATTATCAAAAATGTGAAAAGATTTATTTATCTTTTTCCGTGAACAAAATACGGTCCTCAAAACCACCACAGCCAAAGAGACAGCATCGAGCCGGGGAGCGGTGCTGGGTGAACCTGGATCCGATTTCTATCGCATCGGACCCTCCCCTGTTCACGAGAGCCACTTCTAGCGGGGATGTTTTATACAGTTTATTATGCCTGAGGCAGAGGAGTCCTAGTTTCTTTTGTAACTCTGCATATTCATAGTTGGTTCTTCTGCTGTGCAGAGCTGGACAATTGCCATTTCCTGGTTGATAGCCAGCGCTGATCGAATCTGGGGAAGTCACGTATTCACATGTATCTTTCTGACGACTTCGGCTCTCTTGATCGATGTTATCAACAGGGCAATGATTGCTCTTAGGCGTCTTCCGATGATTTGGGATGGCGGTGATCATCACGTTGGGTGCATCTATTCATAAGCTGACTGCCGATTGTTCTCCTGCCGCCTTCAGGAATTTCAGAGTTTGAATACACGTCCACCTCTCAGGCTGCTTGTGGTCAGAGACTCGTTTGGATTTCACAATCTTTATAAAATACATTCTTTGATAGCATGAGTTATTTCCCAACATATATTACAATCCCTCCCCTTCAATATAAACACATTAATTCATGCTCCCTCTACAACCCAAATAACTATCATCTATTTAATTTCTACATCTACCCTCCACCTCTAAGGATCTCCTACAAAGAGAAGGCTTTATTAAATTCTCATCATGCCCTGCTCTCCTTGCGGGACCCCTTGATAGCCATTATAATTGTTGTCATTGCATTTGACCTGTTTCTCAAATTTTGCCAGAACTTCAGCAGCACTGCTCGAACACTTCCCTTCTCCCAGGCTCATGATTTTGGACACACTCTTTCCGGAAGCCAGCTCCGGGTCCACGGGCACTACTGCTATCTGCATGCCCTGTACCACAGAGTGTATCAGTCTAATAAAACAAGGTATTAGACAAGGGAGGAATATGACTCCTGCTACTAAAAAGGTACAAAAAGCATTATTTTGTTCCACCAGGCCCTGTCAAATAATCTGTCCCACCAAGATGACTGCAAAATTGAAATAAACTTACAATTTTATACTAATTTACTAACCCAAGGAAAATGTTGTAAACTCTACATTTTATAACATTATAGATTGTCCACTAATCATGAGGGAGGGGGGGAAATGGGGGAGAGTCAGGGATCCTCGCAGAAGAACCTCGGACTGTAAACGGGTCAGTCAGACATCTCCCTCATCCTGCAGCCAGGCTGTTTGCCCTGCACCTGGCCACACCTAGCCAGACGTGAGCAGAAGGAAATGACACTGACTGCCCCAATCAAACAAAACCTGCCAGGGACCCCTGCAATAAACGCCTATTTGCTAAGATCCACTACGTTGTTGTGGGAGCATAAGGACCGAGTGCACTCATTCCACAGAGTGTCTGA
>JALJVW010002123.1:0-10017 GCA_024865655.1 Emberiza elegans
AAGAACAGCTAGCTAAGGTCACATCGTTAGGTCCGACAGCCATGGAATTCTCCTGTCTTCGTCCTACCAAAACCTGGGACAAACAGATGGAGGCTTCTCCATGACCTTGCCCAGAATCAGCGAGGTCATGAGGACACTGCAGGCTCTCTCAACCCTGGTTTACCTCCATCGATGTTGCCCTAGAGACTGGGAACTTGTTGTCATAGACATTAAGGACTGTTTCTTCAGCATTCCTCTACATCCAGATGATGCCCTGGTTTTGCCTTCTCCGTTCCTCGCTCAACCAGCTTGAAGCCCGCTCAAAAATACCATTGGACGTTCTTCCTCAGGGACTTAAACGTCGCCAGTATCACCCAGTGGTATGTATGGCTCACATCTGTCTCCCATTCAGGTATTTCCAGATTCCATAATCTACCATTATATGGATGATATCCTGGTGTACTTCAGACAAAACTCATTTGGACAACAGTTAAAAAGACTATGAAGCCATAGAAAAGGCAGGGATGGAGATTCGTGAGGACAAACCAGTACATCAAGCCATGGACTTACCTTGAGCCCAGATCAGGGGAAAAGGACCATCGCATTCTAGCCAGATCATAATACAATGATCAAAACCTTGAGAGACTTATACAGCCTGTATTGGATCCATCAACTGGGTACGTCCTAGGGAATTACAACAGAGGACCTTGTTCTTTGTTCAACCTTCTTAGGGGATTCAGAAATTGGACCTCCTGCACCCCGAAGTCCAGGAAGCTCTGTCTTCTTAAATATCAGCCGACTGACCTGTTCAGTTCATCATTCTGGGAAAAGCACCCCGATTCCATGGACTGATTTTTCAATGGGACCTCCTTCGAGATCCTCTGCTGATAGAATGGATTTTTACAGTAACCAGCCCACAAAGACACTTACCACCTACCGGAGATCATAGCTCACCTAATAAAAAGGCTAGGACTCCGCATCGCTCCTCTTTCTCAGGTTGTGACTTTGGATACATATACTTGCCAATAACTCTTACTGATTTGAGGATCTGATCCAAACTAATGAGAGTCTTCAATTTGCCTTAGAACAGCTACAGGTCAACCACAGCTCAAATCCCAAAGCACAAACTTTTTAATTCTATGAAACCTTTCATTTGATTCCAAACGAATCCAAAGCGTTAAACCTCTTAAAAGCTCTAAACTTCACTGATGGCTCAGGGTCCTCCCAAAAAGTCAGTGATTACATGGAGACCCCCAAACTCAAAATTGGGAATCTGACATACAAATTGTACAGGGCTCACCACAGATTGCAGAATTAGCAGCTGTAGTCAGAGCTTTTGAAAGATTTAAAATGAACCTTTAATCTGGTCACAGATTCTGCTTATGTTGCTGGTATAGCTATGAGAGCAGAACACGCTCTTCTTAAAGGGTTTCTAACCCAAAAGTTGTATAACTGCTCTCTAAATTAGTACGCCTAATCTCCCACAGAAAGCAGCCTTACCATATAATGCATGTGAGGGTCCCACACGGACCTTCAAGGTATTATTGCAGAAGGCAACAGGAAAGCAGATGCTTTAGCAATGGTTGTAGAAACTGCTAATATTCCTGACATCTTTGCCCAGGCAAAGCTGTCTCATGCGTTTTCATCAAAAATGTGCCTGCCCTTAGGAGAATGTTCAAACTCTCAAAGGATCAGGCAAAGGCTATTGTAGCTACATGTCCAAACTGTCAGTCCTATCAGATACCATCTATGGGAATGGGAGTCAATCCCAGAGGTCTGAACAGCTGCCAGCTGTGGCAGACAGATGTTACTCACTTTGCACCGTTTGGAAGATCAAAATACGTGCATGTATCGGTTGACACATTCTCAGGAGCTGTGTTTGCATCATCACATGCAGGAGAAAATGCACTGCATACAATAAAACACTTTCTACTCGCTTTTGCCACCCTGGGAGTACCAAAAGGAAATCAAAACAGATAACGGACCAGCCTACACTTCCCGTAAGTTAAAGGAGTTCTTCAATGCATGGGGCATAGCACACAAGACTGGCATACCTGTAAACCCCACAGGACAATCCATCGTGGAAAGGACACATCAAACCCTCAAAAGAGTCCTCAATCAGCAGAACAGAGACACGAAAATCACATCTCCAGTGGAAAGACTTTGTAAAGCTCTCTATGTCATCAATTTTTTGAACTGTTCAGTTTCAGAGCCTGATCCACCAATACTTCGCCACTTTGCAAATTCCACCCAAGCAAAGCTTACTGAAAAACCACCAGTGCTCGTGAAGGATCCTGAATCACATCAATTTTCTGGGCCTTATCAGCTGATTACTTGGGGTAGAGGACATGCGTGTGTGCTACTGCCATCGGTCCAAGGTGGTACCCAGAAAAAATGTAAAACCATACTTAGAATCTTCGAATACCGCTCCTGCAGATGAAGACAAGAACTCTCCTGGAGGCAAACACAAGACCACCTCAGAACCAAACCAGCTCGGCCTGGAGAAGAAGACGTCTTGAACTCCCTCTAACACCAGCACAGACCGCCCCATCACAAGACAGCAGACAAACACTGAGGACAACATAATGTCCTGCTGCATCAAGCCATAGATAGCCTTAACATGAAAGTGTTTTTGAATTATGTGTTGTTACTCTGTTTTTGCATTTTAAATACCCTATTGTTCCTTTTCTCTAACTTTTTAAAACCCCTCTTGCTTTCTACCCCTCTCTCTCCCTTAGCATAACTTAGAAATTAAAAGAAAAAGGGGGAGGACAGGAACAGGAAAAGATCTAGGCAAAACCCTCTCATCATAAAGCTAACAATTTTGTTTATATTCCCTATCAGAAGCCCTATTCCTGCCCAAAGATGAAAAAAATATCTCCGTTGGTGCTGTCCTCACTGCAGCCTGGATGCTCTTCACTGCACCCGCATGTCTCCGGCTGGATCAGCCCCTCAGCCCAGTCATAATGTCTGGGTAACCTTATAAAAAACGCTAAAACAGGACAACCTGTGCTTGTCCATGGGAAGCATTGATAACCCACTTTCCACATGTCTAGTAGGAATTCCCTTTGTTGCAGATGATTGGCCTTTCTATAACTCAGAGGTTCTTCCGCACCACAGGTAAGACACCCAATGTGGTTGATACTTGGGACAGTGGACAAAAATTCTGCCAGATGATAATCAGGAGCCCCAAGAATTGGATCTATTGGGGTCCTCCATGGCCACATATTGCGTCAAATTTTACTTTAGGCGTCAAAAAAAATAGTAATTGGCCAGGAATTGACCAGAACAAAACACATATCGAAAAGATGTATCACCAATTAACAAAGCCTATAACCCTCATGATTGGTGCAATTACACGGCTCGTGTGATCTCTGTGTCCTCGCTCCATCCCAAGGTACTACCCAAGGGAATGTTTCTCATCTGTGGTGACAGGGGTTTGGGCAGGGATCCCTCCGACTCGGGGGAGGTCCCTGTACCAGAAAACTTTCCACCCTTACTCCCAAATATCACCCCTGTTACATAATTGGAAAAAGAAAGCGAATCAAAAGCAAAAAGGTCCTACACTGAATTTGATGAAAATTGTGACCCTAAATTGTATGATTGGAACAAACCGAAAAAGATTGCGGTCTCCTTTTTTTTACCATGGGTAGCTGCAGCTAAAGCCCTCGGTGAAATCAGTCACCTTGGGTGCTGGCTCAGTAAACAAGCTAATGCTACATCTGCAGCCCTGGTGATCTCTTAAAGGATGAAGAAACTACAAGACAAGCTTCACTCCAGAATCGAGCAGCAATCGACTTCCTGCTGCTTGCCCACGGACACGGCTGTGAGGACTTGAAGGAATGTGCTGCTTCAACCTCTCTTCACGATCGGAATCCATCCATACGAACATCCAGAAACTGAAAGATCTCGTGAAGGACTTGAAAGTAGAAACTATTCAGACTGGGTTAATGAACTTTTTGGGCATTGGGGATTAACAGGATGGGCTGCTTCTTTGGTTAAAGGGAATTTTGCTGATTTCTCCTTGTAGTTGTGATTGTGTTAGCTATGTTCTCGTGCCTTTTTCACTGTTTTAAAAGAACTATAGGGAATGCCCTTTTAGTAAAACAGAAAGGGGAGTTGTAGTGAACCCAAAGGATACAGGAAAAGCTCCTTGGAGAATTGAATGCTGAGTCATTCCTGAGCGGGCGTTGTCCTGTTCCTCTGACCCCGACCGTGTTGAGGCCCTGTCCTTTAATCAGTTAAGACAATACTATTGTAACTCTTTTTAGCTATTGGTCAGTTAAGGAATATGCTTAAACCTGCGGCTATTGGCTGGTTTTGGATCCATACCAAGGCTATAAAAATAGCCCTCTGTACCCCTTTCTGAGAAGAAGAATCGCTGTAACCCTTGGATCTCCTGAATAAACTTCACTGCGGAATTTCGGGCGTATTCTCTTCCCCTCTCTCCGTCTGCTCGCCATTGCCCGAGGAACCTTCCTAGCAGCTGAGCTGAACTCACGAAGAGCTGAAATCACTAAGGCTGAATATCACTGGCTTGCTAGGAAGGGGCTCGGTGGCTTGGCCCCTGCTTAACTCAGCTATTGGGTCTCTGCTAAAGACTTGATTTACTGAGCTAGCTGGGCATATTATATAATGATAATTGGGCCTACCTAGAGAGGCTCGCATTATTATTATAACCAACAATAGATTAATGGTTATTAGATGCTTAAGCTAAAGCTAATTGTTACATTATGAGCTCATTTGTAGAAGGAAGTGGAGCAAGTGAACCATTAGAGGAACATATTGAAACCAGTAGAACAATGCCCAGCACCTGATTCCATGTTAATCCATCATCAAAAGCAGGGGGCCTTGGATCGTGCAGGAGGGTCAGAGAGACCTGATGAAGACCTTCCTGACTTCATCCTGGGACCACTGTCCCAATTGGAGACCACCAACTCAATTCAAGAAAAAGAACTGTGCACGTGTGAAGGACTAATAACCTCATTTTTAACACAAAGCAGGCATGAGAAGTACTAGAGGATATGTATTATTTTGGGAAATAAATAGAAGGTAAAAAATCCTTGTGTGGTGCAGCCAATGCATTTGAAACCCCTCCCCCCCTCGTACCACCCACCAGCGTAATAAACATACAACTTTCTAACTTTAACTAATTAGAGAGTCTTTGTCCATAATTTTCAGTTTTATCATTCAGTAACAATGCCCATTGACCCAAAATTGACTACATTTGGGACTGCACAAACGATTATGGTATTAAAGAAAAAAAAAAAAAAGAAATACCCCTTAGAAAAAGGAAAAATTATTTATGAAAAAAAGAGCAAATAATGGAGGATAGAAAAAAAGAAATACTGCTCAAGCCTAATGATTTGTAAAAAGGGAATAGGAGGGATTGTTATAAATGCATATTATATTGTTGGCTTTTTGCAAATATTAAGATGAATGTTGCATGTACAATGTTAAAATAAATTTGCTTTTATTTCTGCTATTAACAAAACTTAGACCTAGTAGCAGTGGTAGCTGATCTAGTTAGGAGTGAACTGTCTGCTTGGTCAGGATAACATCCAGTGAACATGCCATGAGCACCCTGCTGTTGATGTGCCAACTATCAGCATCTGCCGTCTGAAGGAAGTGTGGACCAAGGCCCAGACTGGAGGTGATCAAGAGAGTGAACCAAAACCACAGCTAAGAAATGCACATGCTCTAAAAAGGCAGGCCTGAGGAGGGAGCCATGCTAAACAGTTCCTGGAATATGTAAAAACTGAATGATGGATATGCATAGGGTCTATGAATGCGCAACAGGCCATAATAGAAATGGTATAAAAGGGTGTTTCCCAAACTATTTGGGGTGCACCTGGCTGAGTCTCTAACAGGGAAGGAAGTTTCACCCACAAGGGGTGGGATTCGAATTTCCCAAAACTGCACACAGGCCCAGGTGAAAAGCAATCCCCATACTCTGTTGAGGGTTCTGTATCCAGAATTTCACAGAAGATCTCTCAGTGCAAATGGGGGAACTGTTTCTGTTGTGTTTTGTGCATCTGCACAGTCTGGGAAGGAAGGGCAACTTGAAGAAATAAAGCAACAGCCTCCCAGGATGGTCCTTCACCTCCCTCAGGCATTTCCCTGTCATAGTTCTGTCTCTTCATGTGTGTGTGTGTGTCTGTGGGGCTGTCTGGGAAGGAAGGAACAACCCAGGGAGGCAGATTTTGAGGGGGGAAGGGGAACACAGCAAAGGCTGTGAGATTGTGTAACTTAATTTTGCACCTCCCTGTCATGGTTTTGGTCCCTTCACAAAATGATTCAAAACCTCAGTGCAAAAGGTAAAGCTGAAATTTATGCTTTACTTGCTAAATACAATGCCACATCTTCTCCAGGAGGAGAAGAATGGGCAAACTGCAATTGGTTTAACTTAGAAAATGTTATTGATAGAATATCTTCTATGCAAAATGAAACAAAAGTCAAACTGGGCACAAATAATAAAACCATCCTTTGCTCAGTTTTGGGAGTTTGTCTCACAGCAGCCATAGAAACTTGCTTTAAGTGAAGAAGTGAGGAAAATGCTACAATAGACTCCCTTCAAAACCCAGCTGAAGTTTTGCAAACACAAGTAGATGAAGAAAGAAATGTAAATTATTTATTATGGGCTGCCTTGAGAGAGGAACATGTTAAAAATTCACATAATGTTGATTCCTCAAAAGAGGCAGAGGAGAAGGAAACTCCTCACATTGATCAAAATTACCCTCAAAGAGAATTACCTCTGATGAAAAATTGTGGGGAACACTGTTGCTACAATAGCACAAAACCTCTAATTAAAACAGAATGCAGCTACATCAATAATGAGGATCTTGACCCACACATAACCACCAAAGAAATCCCATACACTGCTACTGAATTAACAAAACTTGCAAAGCAGTACGGGCTTCTCCCCCACAAATCTGAAACAGAACACAAATGCCAAGTGTCTCTCACCGGGGGAGATCAGATTCTTTTGTCAGAACAAGAAGCCGGTGGGTGCTGGGGACATGGGGTGTTCTTAACAACGGGAGACAGACGCATCCCATGGTCCCTAACTCAGTGTGCAGCTCATTGGGCAGGGGGGCTGAACCCCTTGGAAAGGGGAGACCTTTTAACCAGAGCTGGTACCCCGGCCAACCCCCTGGAAAACATTCCCAAAAGCTGCTTGCTTGCAAATGATGCATGAAAGAAAATCAACTACAAGCTCTGAGTTACCAATGCAATCACCTGTAAAGCCTGGAAATTATGACCCCCTTTAATTCTAGGGCTTTCAGAAACACTTAAACCTACAACAATTTTTCCTTCAAAAACCATAGTAGCTATATCTCCTGTAGAAACACCAGATAGATTTCTTAGTAACCAGAATGACCCATTTGTTCCCTTTATGACTTGCTGAGCAAAGGGGTGAATGGGATTGACTCCTTCTCAGGAGGAAACATTGCAATTGCTGATTTTTGAAGCAACAGCTCACCAAGCACTGGACCCCTGTCCATCCCACAGATCCCTTTCAGGTGGAATGGGATTTGCCTCCTCAGGGCTGTCAGTGCACATTTGGCAGCAGGGTCCTGAGGGTCCAACAAGGCCTGTTGGTTTCTATTCCTGTGGTTTCAAAGATACTGAGAAAAGATTCACTACCTGGGAAAAGGATTGTTTGTGGTTAGCTTAGCTCCCATAGAAGTGGGAAAAATCTTAGCAATACAAGAAACTGAGAGCTTGGATAGCAGCCAAGACAAACTTGTGTCTGTGATTAAAGCAACCCTCCTTTCTCCTCTGCTTCTGCTAACAGAGAGGGAGAAGGCAGTGCTCAGGCTGAGGAACTGTTAACTTTATGGAGTATTTTGCAGCATTGAGGGACAGAATTGTTTTCTTGTCTGTATTTACACTGAGTCCTATGCTGTGTTTATATTTGGGTTATACAGGCTGATGCTTTTGAAAAAGCCACAGGAGATAATACTGTTAAAGCATTGCAGGGATGGTTTGGGATTTTCCTAAAACCACAGGAAATTAATCTGATAATGTTTTCTCCACTTTACCTCAAAGGTGTGCAGGATTGGAAGAAGGTGAAGGATTAAATGGACTTCTCACAATTCTTAGTATAGATGGGGGTAAATGGGTGTTCCAAAATCCCTGCTTTTGCCTGACAGCTCCAAGCATAATTCCTTCACTACGGGGACCAAAGATGATTTCAAGAACTCCAGCACATTACCCTGGAAAGCCTGTTTTGGTGGACTCCCACTGTAGGGGAAGTACCACTGGTGTTCAAACCTCTCTGACAATTCCATTGTTTCTAACTTTTCTGCTTTTCATGGCAGAGTCTGTTGTGTTTACTTTTACAGAAGAACCCTGAGGGACATGAAGACCTGATAAACCATGATAACACTGGTGATGGACAACAGAAATAATGTTTTCCCTTCCCTTTATGGTAACACCAGTGGTGATGATTTTACCCACTTGGAGAACAGGGAACATGTAAATACGGACAGTGATCTTGAATAAGAAATTGGGCTGCCACATCCAGAGATTTTGACCAAATTACAACAACCATTGCAGTAAAAATCCTGAAGGATTGGCATTGAGAATTGGTGGTTGCTATCAAACATATTACCCAAACTCAGAGAAGGTAAATGTAAATTATCACAAATTGGTAATTTGATGCACTCACTGGTACATCAAAACAATTGTAATTCTTAAATGATCTCAAATTGGTACTGATGCACTATCTAGGCACAGAACAATGTTGGATGCTCTCAGCTGTATCCTCAATTATAAGAAGGTGCAGAAGGCACTTTTCCACTGAAATTAGAAAATAATTTGGGACAGTGACACTGACTTTGAAAAGAATTCCAATCCTGGCGGAACCTGGTGAATTTTACCTATGACCACATTTCAAACACAGTCACAGTTTGTGTTAACCATACACAATGCCTCAGAGCATTTGATTTTCCCTGTTACATTAGAACTGAATCACAACGGAGCTGTTCTCATCCCATATAGAGAATGGGCCTGTCAAATTGGTAAGAAACGGCAAATGTTCATTTAGAATCTTGTATTGTCGAGAACAACAAGGGGGTTCATCTATGAAAGCAATGCAATCATAGCTCAAGACATTTGTCTAGACAATATAAAACATTCATTTTGAAATTCATCCTAAATAAGCAAGACTTCTGGAACAGTCCTTATATATATAGGCACAGATGCATGCTTTACAACCATTTAGATTTTGTATCAGAGAAATGTTGCAGCAGATACTAAAAATCATTCCAATTTCTAGCTTGTAACGTTACCAAGATTACAGGAAGTATTTCTTTCTTATGAAGCTCCAGTTACCTCACTACCTGTTGCAACCAACTGCCACACTGATTCACAAACTGATGCCTACTCCTGTTGGGATGAATCACTTTGGTAAGACAACTGCTGCCCCATCGAGACCAGTGAAACTTTGAGAAGATTCGGAGAAAATGAACAGAAAACCCTGGTGACTGTTCATCACAAATGTGAGACAGATAATAACGTGTGTCATGGAAAGAGTGGAGAAAGATGCCCAGCACAGGTGGTGGATACTTTAGGTGGTCCCCACTGCCACGTAAGTGTCCTGAACAGGTGTGTCATCCCTTTGTTATCATTTTGATTCTAATTCTGTTTGGTTTTATTTTATCAGCAGTCCTATTCCATTATGAATTGGAGCATGAAACAGCTGGAAAAGACTGACATCTATAGTTCATGCATTAATAATAATTTATTGATGTCCTACACTGTGGACATCCTAAAGACTTTGACACAAGGCAATTATGAATGAAGCATATGTGTTTTGAATAATCCTTCATTTTCCATTTATGATTTTGTGGGAATTACTTCAATTTTAGTGAATTGTTTTAGAAAAATGATTTTAAAGCACGTTTGTATTATGATGTGTGGATTGTTTTTGCTTTTGATTATGTGTGACTTGTTTTAACTGTGAAAATTGTTATAAAAAGTAATATTGTTTTAATTAATCAAATATTTGTAAAGTATTTATGATAATCAATA
>JALJVW010002125.1:0-83764 GCA_024865655.1 Emberiza elegans
GTTTATTCAGATCTAAGAGAATGTTTTTTTCACCACCTGAACTGAGAGATGAAAATATATATGTAGTTTCCAATCAAGGCAACCCAGAGCAGTACATTAAAAACATGGGGACCTGTTCCTGGACAAAGGACAGGGAAGGGTTAGAGGAGATACCTGTAACCAAAATCAAAGCCATTTCCCATACACCCTCCTCTGTTACAGCCATGGACATGTTTTGTGTCTAAGACTTCTGTGGTTTTCTCTATTTCCTCTCCTGGTATTCTTGGATATCAGAAACCCTCAGCATTTCTGCTGCCCTCTGGTAGAACAGAATGAGTTTCCTGAGGGAAGAGGATGAGAGGAGACTTGGGGAGATGGTCTGTCACTTTATTGTCTGTGGAGATTTTCTGGGCTTTCTCTTTTATCAAATGGAGGATTTTCACACTCCCATGTTGTTCTAAAAACCCCCAGGTACTGCTGAGAGCAGATGGATCCACCACAGCCCAGATCCACATTTGTAGTCAAGGACTCATGTTGCTCATTTCACCAACCCAGCAGCATTTTCAGTGTCACAACACCTCTGCCTTTCCCCGTCAATCTCGTAATTCAGAGATGCTCTAGGACAGGTTTGCACCCTGGATTGAAGCTCCCAGCTCGGACTGAAATCTCAGGGAGACTTCCAAGTGTCCTTATGATGGCATTGGATTGAGGGAGAAGCAGCTCCTTCCCTGGCTGCACTGACAGCATTTTCCAGAGCCGGGCACTGGGGACAGCATCACCCTGAGCCAGCTGTGCCCCCTGCCAGAGCCCCCAGGGCCGGGCAGCTGCTCCCAGCCCTGTGCTCTACAGAGGGAACTGGGCCCGGGGCTGCAGAGCTGCCCCACGGCTCTGCTGCAGCTCTGCCTGCACAGGAGGGGCTGCACGCCTTGGAGCCCCGGCCCTGAGGGCAGAGGCTGGGCTGGGGCACAGGAGAGAGGGGGCTTGTTCAGAGGGAGGGGCTGCACTGGAGGGGATCCTGTGGGCATCTCTAAACTCTCCCTGCCACAGCATTGCTGGGGTTTTGTTTGCTCTCATTTCCTGATCTTCTCTCTGCTTCCCTGTGATTTTCCTCCTGCAGTTGTTTTGCTGTGCCTGATCTCTCCCTGCCAGCACTCACAGACCCCAAATCTCTGTGCACTCTCCTTGGCCTTACAGAACCCTGCCTGTTTGCAGGGCACTGGCTGGGGGCAGGTTCTGTTTGCAGCTTGGAGAAAGGACAGCTCAGCCTGAGCCTGATGGCTCCAGCAAAGGTGATGCTGGTGCTGTCCATGGGCAGAGTGGCTGAAAGTACATTAGGGATCTCCTGTGAGCCTAATGATCACTAAACGGAAAAGTTTGGGTGCCTCAGACACTTGACAAAATTCATAACTAATAATTCATACTGTCTTTAATATTTAACCCTCTCTTCCTGCCAGTCTCCAATAGTAGGAAACTGAAAAAGTCTTAGGACATTTCCACATTTTTGTCAAAAAACCTTTCTTGAAAATATTCTGTGACTGATCAGAACCTCTCAGCATGTCAGACCTTCATGAGCATTTCATCTCCCCTGCATCAGAAATACCCAGAGTTGTACTCACAGGCTCTGTAGGCATTGGGATGTTCCAGCTTTAGGAGATGGCTCCAGGAGCTGCAGCTGCATTGTCCTGCAGCCAGAGGTTCCTGGGCCAAGGGCTGGCAGTGATTCTGCCCCAGGCACTTCTCAGCACCTTCCTAGCCCTGACTGATTGAAGCTCTCTGTGCCTCTGTGCTGTGCCCGGGCTGGCTGCAGGCAGTGTCCCAGCCCTGCTGGGCTGGCAGAAGAGCTGCTCAGCAAGAGAAATGTGCTTTTGAAGCTCTTCTTGGTCACCAGGAGCTGCCTCTGTGCCAGGAGCCCAGCCCAGCTCAGCAGCACAGACACAGCACAAGGACTTTAATGAGCCTCTGGGGCTTTGTGCTCAGACCCTGAACATCAGTCCCTGAGAGGGAGCTGAAGAAACCTCTCCAGAACTCCAAGGCAAAATCCAACTCCAAAGTTTCTTGGACTTTTAATGGCTCCCACTGAGGAACACGACAGAGAAAGTGTCCCCAGGCCCCAGGCAGAGCAGAGAACTGGAGGCAGTGATGACAGGTGGGGACAAAGAGAAGCCAAGTCTTGGTGCCCAGGGGCACCGCAGGGTCTGTGCCACCAAGGGCTGTGAGGAGACACCTTGTCCTGAGGCCCTGGGGCCTCCTGGCACAGCCCCAGCCAGGCTGGGCACTGTCAGCCCCTTGTCCTGCCCTCAGCATCCCCCCCTAGCCCACATCCCAGTGGCCTCAAGGATCTGCTGGAAGGAGTCCCTGGGGAGCCTTGCTCAGCAATGGCCCTGGGGGCTCCTTCATGCTCCCTGCAGGGACTGCAGGTTTTTCAAAGGACTTTGGGTTTGGCTTTTGCCTTGGAGTCTCTGAGAGGTTTGTGCAATCATGGCCTCCAATTATCTACTTTAATTAGTCCCTGGAGAGGTTTTGTCAGTAACAACACTCAGTGGGCTCATTAATACTTTAGGATACTTCAGTTGTTTGAAGGCACTAGGTGTTTCCCTTTTGATACAGACTTTGTGAGAGGTTTGTGGAATCATGGCCCCAATTATCTGCTTTAATGAGTCCCTGGAGAGCTTTGTACTGACACTCAGTGGGGCTCATTAATGCCTTGTGATACTCAAGGTTTTTAAGGTACTTTATGGATTTAAGAATACTTTTAGGTACTTTGAAGGGTTTTCCTTCCCACACTGAGTGTCTGAGAGGTTTTTGTGTGACATCCTGGCCTTCAATTCTCTCCTCCAAGGAGTCCATGAGGATCCTGTGTTGGGTATCTTCCCCCTTTCTGTTTTACAACAAAGATGGAACTGAAAAAATTTTCTAAGACTTTCTAAAAGCATCCAAACAAACATGGGACAATTAACAATACACCAACAACCACTAAGACAATTATTAGTACTGTTTTAGCTAGACTTCATCCAACCCTTTAGTCCCTCGGATTGGAAGAGTTTATTGAACCAGTCTTTGTTTTCCACTTGAAGCTTCTTGAACCCTTCCTTCAGTACCTGAATGCTCTTGTGGATTGACTCGCTGTGGCTGGAGAGGTTCATGCAACACATGCCCTCAGAGTCTACACAGCCATGCCCATGTGCCCAGAGTAAAAACTCTATTGCTCTATTGCTGTTCTGCAAGGTGGCATGTCTGATGGTCTCTATGTCTGAGAGCAGGCCACTCAATGCGAGGGAGGTAGCATTGGTTTGCTTACTTAACAGGCACCCAAGATGGTCTGATTGTCATAAAGCTTTAGCTGCAGTCACCCAAGGTGGTCCAAATTGGCGGTGCTACTATCCGATACCTGGATTAAAGCTTGCAAAGCCATCTCTTTGATATCATCCAATACTTCTCTGGGGATACCTTCTGATTGATCATCTCATAGGCTGTGTTGTCCTTCTCCAGCTAGGTGGCTGATCGTCAATTCCGCCCTTGTATCATTATTAGCATAGTCTGCTATTTATTGATTTAGTAAACACTTCCAACCCCTTTCCCACAGGGTGCGTTGTGTAGGTGGCAACAACATGGTCATAATATATTTTAACTCATACTGGGTTAAGATATGTGCTGTAAACATAGCCCTCATTAGGCCATTAAAATAAGGTGAGTCCTTTCCATGGTCTTTATCTGCCTTACACAGATCCTTGATTTCCCCATAAACCAATGGCTGATACCTGGGATTCTGCCCCCTTCTTTCATAATATACCAAGGCAATCAGGAGTTTTGAGACTATTTGCCAGTCTTCTTCCTTTCCCAGGGATCTTCTGGGGTTGAGGGTCGAGGTGGCTCTGGGGAGGAAGAATTATTTGGAGCAGAAACATGCAGATTAGAAATAGTGTGGCAGTTGGGTTTAGTATCTTTGACCATGGGGGTTATATTGTTTCCGGAGGGAGAGGCAAAGGGCACTGGGGAGGAAGGGCCTTGATTTAGGATGGCAGAGTTCCAGGTTGGCCTTCTGGAGGCATGGCCCAGGGTGGAGGTGGAATGATTGAAAGTGGGGGTGTGACCCGCAGTTTTGGGTGTGGAGTCTGGAGGCTCATTCAGGGCAGAAGAGAAGGTTCTGGTAGCAGGAAGTGGAGGAGCCAAGATGGAGGGAGGATGGTCAGGCTCAGGGGCATCTGGAAAAGTTTTAATGATCTGACTCAGGATTGATTTTAGTTTGTTCTTTGAAGATATTTGGTCATGATCAGTGAGAATTAACTTAAAGCATCCATATACACACCTTTCTACTTTGGACATCTGGCTGCCCATTTTTCTCTTTCTACGCCTTAGGTGGAACAGCCACTGGAACACCCCAAATCAATTATGGGACGTCAGTGCATATTGTAAAAAGACAGTGACAAAATGGGCAATAATTGTCCTGCGTTTCCCCAAACCCACCTGCAATCCTACGCAGGTGAAATTGTTATTGTCCCTGTGGATCCTGGCCGAGGTCCCTCAAAGCAGTGATGAATCTGCTGGCCCAGCACAATCCAAAATCCCGGGGAGCGCTGGCCTATCCATCAGCTAACCCCAGCTGACATGACTGAATGTCAGGGTCCCTGTTCAGGCGCCAAATGTCGCAATGAGGCTGGCTGTGACAAACCTTTCTTGTTCCCCGACTTCAGGGCAAGGGTGGTGAAAATGAAAAGGAGCAGATGCTGGGGAAGATGAAACAGGAAAGCCTTATAAATATGATTGCCTGGCAAAAGATTTTGAGAATATGGAAACTATAAGTGAGATTGAAATGAAAGCAAGCTTTGAGATACTAAGCCTTAGTTACCAAACAACTGGAAAACAATGGTATGGCTGGCTGAAGGTAATCTTCTTTTGATGAAACAATACCTTCTGCTTGCAGACAGGTCCAAGGGTCAGAGCAGACCCTACTAGCTCGGCAGAAGGGGTCCAAAGAGTAGTTTTTAGGGTTTAATATACAACACAGTATGGTAATGTAATGATTCTTATAGGCTGTATGTAAATGCTATAAGATTTGTGTCTTGTATTAGATTGGTTAGTGAAAGTTAGAACATGCAGCACAGAAGAAGATTTTTTGTATTGTAACGGGAGCTCCCTTCCTCTTTGAGCTCCTCCTTTGGGCCTGCTCCGAGCTGTGGCTGGCAGCTCCAAACATGGCCCCTGCACCCACACCCTTTGCAATAAACCACAATTTCCAAGACCTGGTTTCAGAGATCTCTCGTCTCCGTCCATCCCAACCATCTTACCCCCTGACACTCCTACAAGCAGCATCAATGGAGTTGCCCAAAAAGAACTTTAGTAACAGGTTGAAAACAATAAACATGGAGAAGTCGAGCACAGTACGAGGGGTGGGATTCAAAGACCTGAGATAAAGGGGAAGAAACAATATGGGACACTTGGGGATAGAACACTCTGGAACAATAACCCTATAGGGGAAACAAGCAACCAGTAGGGGAGGAGAACTTGGACAACTTAGCATAACAAAACTAAAGGCTTATGGGGGAACTCTCAAACTCACCCTAAGTAAAACAAATGATTCCCAGGGCTTGAAACTCATGCCAAATTTTTCAAATCTGGCTGACTGAGTTACAGCTGGGCTTACTCCCACATTGTGGCCTTGCTCTGGTCCCTTGGGACCATGTGGCCCAACAGAGTCACTCGATGTCCTTTAATTCACCTTTGGGTTACACATGCGCACCAAGCCAATACATCGTAAGCCAAAAGCACATATCGCTGTATCTACATACTGAAGCAAAAAATTCCTTATAATTAGCATTTTTCTGGGACCCAACCAGGTTCTTGTTCATTTTTAGCATCTGTATCTTCAGTTTCTTCCTCCTGTCCTTGTGAACATCTGCCGGGGGGGGGTAGAGCCCCTCCTCTCCCTCTCTTCTTTTGGTATTACAACTTTTAACTATTTTTATTATTCCCAAATAGTAATTTTTATATGGTAGGCCCTGTCCTTGTGAACATCTGCTGGAGTGGGGGGGGGTGGAGTCCCTCCTCTCCCTCTCTTCTTTTAACATTACAACTTTTAACCATTTTATCTATTCCCAAATATTAATTACGGTACCAATATTAATTACTCTTTCAATTTTATCAGCACGAATCATACCTATTTATCACATTGGTTTCTATGTCAACAACCTTGGTAGAAAATTCTTTCAGGGATAAACCTGGATCCTCCCATCAAACTCCTCTCTAGCTCAGAGAAATGGCTGCAAAACCTCTTCCACAGAAAGGACTGGGAATTAATCCAGGCATGGCTTCCTCTTTTATTGATCCTGAACTGTCTCTGAGGTGTCCTCAGCCCTGGCCTGGGACTGGAGCTGTGCCACAAGCTCTGCTTCGGGTCAGTGAAGGGGTGGGTTTGGGTCAGTGGAGGGGGGGGATGTATTTTTGAGTTGGTGTTTTTGAGTTTTGGTGGTTTTGAGTTGGTGGTTTTGAGTTTTGGCGGTTTTGAGTTGGTGTTTATGGGTTGATGTTTTTGCGTTTTGGTGGTTTTGAGTTGGTGTTTTTGTCTGTGGCTGCCCCTGGATCCCTGGAATTGTCCAAGGCCAGGTTGGACCAGGCTTGGAGCAACCTGGGATAGTGAAAGGTGTCCCTACTCGTGGCAGGGAGTTGGAACTAAATTGTCTTGAAGGACCCTTCCAACCCAAACCATTCTGTGATTCTATGATTCTAAACTCATGAAAATATAGTTACACAGGCACGTGGCAACATATTACAGTGCTACAGATGCATGATTCATGTCTGCATGTGTATGGTGGGGGATATTTCTTAGAGAGGCAAGCAGGAAAGTTTATTCGCACTTCCACCTGCTGCCCTGAGGTGCTGATGGCACAAAGAGTCTGGGAGAGAAGCTTTGCCTTCTCCTTCTCCTGCCCAGGGAGCTGGCAGGGGGGACCTGTTCAGGGGATGGGATGCACATGGCACTGTGGATGATGCCATGGGAAGGAGTTTTGTGCTGTGCTGGTGGAGCTCAGTGGGCACTCATGCCTGGACTTTGGTTTCCGTGCTGCCAGGAGATCCATCCTCAGGCACAGGAGCACGGGGAGCCTGGGGCTCTCAGTGAGCCCCTTGGGTTGGCTCTGCTGTGATTGCTCATGCAGAGAATTAGAGAGAGGACTCCTGGTGGCAGCCTGGTTTTGGAGAAGTTGAGATAAAAGCCTGGGAAATCATGGACTGGCCAAAAGTGTGCAGGGAGTCTGGGGATGACTGATCCCACAGGGCAGGGTCCAGTGCAGGGTTTGCCCCTGTTAACCACAACCACTGAGCCCACAGGACTCTTCAGCCAGAGACCAAATTAAAGAGTCTGCACGACTCTCCTGTGCCATTAAAAGTGCCTATTCTATTCTGGGGGCAATGCTGGTGTCTGCCTGAGAACAAGTGGTAGAAAGGAGGCAGGAAAACTGATCCCAGGTGCTGGGTGGGATGTGGAGTGAGTCTTTTAGGAGTCAGTCTCATAATCTGAAGGTTGTGATTTCAATCCTCACATGGGGCACCAGTCTGGGGAAACTTCCTTCATGGATCCCCTGGATGGGGAGACCCCTAGAAAGTTCTGTGCCAGGAATGAGGGATGGACAGGACTTCGGGTTTTTTGGTCTTTAGGTTGTTGTTTATTTTTGTCTCATCAAAGGTTTGGTACCTCACCTACACCTCAGACATAGTGTACAAAGAGAAGGCACCAAAAGTCACAGGAAACACAGGTTTAAGGTCTTTTAAAGCTATTTTGTCCAAATAATTCATAGAATGTACTTTGTTTCTATTTTTTTGCTAATAACTACTTATTTTTTTATTCATGCAACATCTGTATTGCAATTCTTTCTAACTAATCACTTTATGCTCCCAACTGCAGAAGAAGAAGGAGATCAGACAATGCCCAAAATCCTCCATTTTGTCTCCTATCTACCTCCATACTAAAACCCCAAAACTCTAAGTTTTTCACCCTTTGTTAAACTATGCTGTTATCTATTTCTCACACTTGTAGATTCCAATTCATCCCAAATCTTGGAACTTTCTCCATGGATGAAGGTTAAAAGCATTGTTCCCCTGGGGGTCAGGACTTCTCAGATCAGGCAGAGAAATATTCCCTGTGCCCTGGGTTCCAGCACAAAGGGGACACCAGAGCAGCAGCAGGAGGATTTACAGCAGCTCTTTGCAGTGTCTGTGCTGCTGGGGATGCCAGCAGGCAGCAGCAGAGCAGTGATGTTCCTGCCTGGAGCTGTGCTTTGGCATGGTCTGCCTGTGCTTTCCATATTTATAGAATAAATGTGGGCTCCAGCTCCCCGGTAAGAGCTGCTCTGGCGCATCAGCTCCTGCCATCACTACAGTTTCTGGTGCAGCACATCAGCTGCAATGGTGCTTGCACAGCAGGGATGCAGCCAGAGCCTCACAGGCCCCACAGACACCTCCCTGGCACCTCCTCTCTGTTCTGCCATTTGAACAGAGCAGATTGAGGGACATTTCCTGCCCAAGGAGTGAGCTGCTCTCCTGCCCTTTGCTGCAGGCTGTTACCTTGTGTATTTTGGTCCACACACGCTCTCCAGTTCTTCCTGCCAGGATGTCCATGGCATCTGCCATCAGTGACTGCAGCTGTGATAAGATAAAATCAGTCAGTGTGTAATTCACTGAGAAATCATTTATCTGAGTACACAAATTAAACCCTAATTCAAATCTTTGGCACTCTGATGATTTTGTGACTCATCTTGCACAGTGAGCATGGCAAATTCATCTTTGCTCCAGTCCTTGCATCCTTGTGGATCTAAAATACTGTGCTATTGCCTCCCCACAGTCCCCTTCCAGGGCAGTCCTGGCACCCTGCACCCTTCCCAACCCCTGGAAAATGTTCAGATGCTTTTAATTCAGAGACAGAGAGACAAGGGTTGGGTCCAGGGTGTGCTGCCCTTAGCATCAGTGTTGCAGACTTTTATGAAAAATCCTTTCCTTAGGATTTTTCCTCCTGAGAAGCAGAGGCCTCAGGAACAAAATGTAAAAACATTGATTATCTGCTGCTGTGGAATGCAACAGGTGGATCTGTGATTGGCCCATCTTGGATGTTTGTAATTAATGGCCAATCAAAGTGAGCTGGCTCGCACAGAGAGCCGAGCCACAAACCTTTGTTATCATTCTTTGCTATTCTATTCTTAGCTAGCCTTCTGATGAAACCTTTTCTTCTATTCTTTTAATATGGTTTTAATGTAATATATATCATAAAATAATAAATCAAGCCTTCTGAAACATAAAGTCAGATCCTCGTCTCTTCCCTCATCCTAAAACCCCTGTGAACACCGTCACACATCAGTGTTTAGGAACAAACTGGGGAAAGCTGGTACTTGAGAGCTGTGCTACTGCTACACTCTAAACAATTCTCTTCCAAAATGCTGGGTTAAGTTAAAGGGAATGAAAACAGAAGTTTTTGGAGTCTCTTCACAAGTGTTTTACACAAGGAATTAAGATCTACTAGCACTATAGGTATCAGCATTCCTGGGGTGTGCTCAAGGCACAGGGCTCAGCCAAAGGTGTCCCTTCAGGGGAGGAGGAGAGGCACCATCTGCCCACTGATACACACAAGCAGGAGATGTTTCCCCTCCTCTTTTCTCCCCAACCCCTTGGACACCATCACTTTTGGCGGCAGCCATCATCCCAGTGCTGGATGCTGGAGCTGGGCTGGGTCAGGGCCCAGCCTGTGCTTCTCAGCAGCCCCAGGGATTCTCCCTCTACTTGGGGCACCTCTGCAGCAATCCTGACCAGGAGCAGGCAGGCAGGTTTGTTCTGAGGCAGGGGAGCTTGTGGTGCTGGGACCCAGCACAGAAAATCAGTTTTCCCTCCTTTCCCCCCCTCTCCTTCTCAGCTGTACCCTGATTCAGGCTGGTTTTGCTGCAGGTGCCCTCTGAGGTCAGAGGTGTCAAGGCAGCAAGAGCTGAATCATTGCAATCATTTTTCCAGACTGATCTGGAGGTTTGGGGGGGCAGAGAAGGGATTTTTCAGTAGGTACTGACAGGTGAGTCCTGGTGGTTCTGTCAGTCACCAGATCAGCTCCTCCTCTATCAAAGCACTGAAGGAGGATTTGAGAATCTTTTCGGTCCCCATTGGACAAAGGACTTCCAGAGCACAGGGTGTGTTGGATTAAGCTCTTTTCTGATCTAGAGATGAGGTAATTGAGAGGCATTTTAAAAATCTTTATTCTATTTTTTTCTATGTAAACCTTCTCTCAGACTTTAAGAATTCTCTACAAATCCATTTCCTACAAGGGTGGAAGTACAGAACTCTGCCCTGGCCCTTCCTGCTCTGTCTCTCAGCCTCCAAAACAAGTGTTGGAAATCAAAACCTACCAGCTTGTCATCCTCCTGAGAGATTCTCTGCAGGTAGGGAACAGTGGCCAGCTCAGCCATGGCCTGGGCCATCACCTGTGCCTGTTCCTCCCCTCTCTGCAGGTGGCTGAGCAGGCTGGCATGATGGAACTGCTCAATGGCCCGGGCACAGGGGCCACGCTCATCCTGTGGGGCCAGGAGAAGAGAGGAGGTGAGAGGAGAGGCACAGGGAGCACCCTGATCCTGGGATCCTGTGCCTCCAGGCTTCTCCTCAGTGTTTGTGCTGCTCCTGCTCTCAGCACCTTCAGAGAGGCAGCAAGGGCTAGGAAAATAAAGATGTCATGATAGATGGGAAGGGGAGACAGCAGATAACAAACACAAACAGTTTTCTCCTTTGGAATTGGCTTTTCCATCAGCCCATCCTGAATGTCACCTGACTTTCCTGGGTGGCTTTTCCAGTCTCAGGGGAGAGGCTGAGGAAAGCGTGCAGGACCTCATGGTTTGGGTGCCAGCCCATGGTTTGAAAGACAGACCCTGGAGGACCTGAAGCCTGCAGGGGTGGTCTCTGGCCACCAGGCAGCCAGGAACAGGGCACACTTGAAGCATGTTCCAGCTTTCCCAGCTTAGCCAGAGCCCTGTGTGTATAAATGATGTCATGAACTTCAGGCTGCGTGGCTGCAAAACAAAGGGGGCAGAAATGACTTCTCTAAAGTGTTGCCATGGTTTGGTCAGCTTGGGTTTGGCACTGAGCTGGTTTGGTCAAAACCAGCCTGAGCAGAACAAGAAGCTGGATTGCAGATGAGGAAGAAAACAGCAGAAAGAAATGTTTGTTCTGTTAAACCCCAAAGATATTATTTTTTCCTCTCCAAGTAAGTTGTAAGGTTTGAGTCTGTAGCTGAAGTTTGGCCATTTTTAATTTAGCTTATGTGTGATGGAAGTAAGATGGAATCATGTTTGCAGCTTGAAGACAATTGTGGAATACTTGAAAACAAACAGAAGTGGCCCAGTCTCTGTCAGGGCCATACAGAGAGGTCAGTGCCCAGCAGCAGAGCAGCTCTGGCTCCCAGGCAGAACTGGCACTGCCCTCTGCTCCTTGGGGCAGAAGTTCCATCTTGCTGGGATCACTGAATGCTCTGAAAACTGAAGGGAAAGGGAATATGTTTCCCCTGATAATGGACATGGACCTGGCAGCTGTTTTTTCCTACCCATTGACTCTCTTTTCTCTCCCGGGCCTTTCCTGCTCTCCCTGGCAGCTCTGACACTGATCCCTGGGGCTGGTTATGAGCCCACAGGCCCCCAGTTCAGCCCAGTTCAGCCCAGTTCAGCCCAGTTCCCCGTCCTTGCTGCTCTGGAGGTAGCACAAGGGTAGCCCTTGCCTAAACCACGGGGCTGCTGTGCCAGCCTTCCTGGAGAAAAGAGCATTTTGCTGCTGCCTTACATGGTGCTGGGGTTTCACCTGGCGTTTCTGGGAGTGCACTTGGGTTATTCAGCAAGAATATTTGAATGTCAGAGGGGAGGTGTAAAGCTGATAGAAAATGCTGCTGTGTGGGAACAGTGTAAATTCCTACAGTGGGGACAGGAGCAGCACTCTGCTCTCATCTCTGGCAGGATGAGTTTCTTTTACCTGTGCCCTAAAAACCAGACCCCTCTGCTTATCTCTGCTGGAACTGTGTGCTCCTGTTCCTCCAAATTCATTTACAGGAGAGGGGAGTCATAGGCAGTGCAAAACCTGCCTGATTTCAAAGTTTTTTCTCTTCCTGTTACTTCTTTGAGACTGCAGTAGTTGCAATAGAGGAATCTCACCTCCAAAAGCAAAAAGAGAGATGGGGGGGGGGGGGGGGGGGGGGGGGGGATAAATTTTTTTTTTTAAATTGGAGTTTTTCTGGGGCTTTCAGAAAGACCAGGATTTTGTTGTGTTTCCAGTATCCAACCCACAGTCTGTTTGTAGTTGTAGCTTTGAAGGGAATGCCCCCAGCAGGAACAGATTTCCAAATCTCCCAAAGCTGCCACTTGCAGTACTCTGCACATCAGGAGCTGGGGCTTTTGAAAAAAAGCCCCCCAAAAAAAAACTGAAAAGCAACTTGAAGCTTAAACTGTACCATAGTAACTCATGTGATTGGATAGTTTTGGTTATCCAAAACCAAGAGCACAAGGCTTCAGGGAAGCACTGCAGAGAAGCAGCTGTGTTTCCTCAGGGCTGTCTGCCCTCCAGCCACCCCACTTCCTCAGGCCAGTGGGGATGCTTTTGGCCAAGCCCTGCACACAAGCTCCAGTGCTCACTGCTGCTAGAAGGAAAGGAGTCTGAGCTCCCCAGATCTCCAGCTCATATTTCTTTGCTCAGCAGAATAATTGAAGAATTGCATGGAAATGTCTTGTCTATGAGCAAATTTGATATTAAGCCTTGTGCTAATTGTCAGCCCCAGTGCTAAAAGCTGTGCCTTATGGCAGAAAGGATGGAGCAGAGGTGACTCCATCATCTGGCACAGGAGAAGGTTACTTCACACCTTCACTCAGATCTCAGTCACTGGAAATGCTTCAAGGAGCAGTGAGGAACTGCTGATGGAGCTGGGGGTGGGAGGTGCAGTCTGCTGTGGGTATGAAATGAGGGTGAGGAGCTGCATTGGTCATTGTGTGCAGTAGGGGTGCTGTCATTGACAGATTTTATAAAATCCTTTCGCTAGGATTTTTTTCTCCTGAGAAGCCTCAGAAAAGAAATGTAAACAATAATTATCTGATGGCTGTGGAATGTGGTCTGGAGGTTGCTTACTCCAACAGGTGCAGCTTTGATTGGTTGCATGTGAATTGTTTTTAATTAATGGCCAATGACAGCCAGCTGTGTTGGACTCTCTGGGTCTGTCACGAGATTTTATTATTCCTTTCCTTTCTAGCCTTCTGATGTCTCCTTGCTCTTTCTTTAGTATAGTTTTAGTATATAATTTTCTTTTAATATAAGAATATTAATAATATTTAATATAATATACTATAATACAATAATATATTAATATATATTATATATTATAATATGTAACTAATATATAATAATATATAATAATTATAATATATAATTAATATAGATTGATTCATATATTAATACATTATATATGAATCATACTATAATATATTAATTATTCTTAATTACAATATATTATAATTAAAATAATATATTATAATTAATATATTATATAATAAATAGAATTATTATTCATTATAATATATTACAATATATTAATTTTAAAATAAAATCAATCTATTAATTAATCTATTAATATATTATGTATTAATAATACTATAATCTATTAATATATCGATAATATTAATGATTAATTATAATATACAATACTACATTAATTATAATATAATAATATAATAATATAATATGATAACATAGTATAATAATATTAATATTATATATTAATTGATTATATATATTATATATTATATTATATTATATTATATTATATTATATTATATTATATTATATTATATTATATTATATTATATTATATTATATTATATTATATTATATTAGTACATTATATTAATAAATCAGCCTTCTGAAACATGGAGTCAAGATTCTCATCTCTTCCTTCGTCCTGGGGACCCTGAAACACCACCACAGGGTACGATACCACAGGCAATAAAGATGGCAGAAAATTGCATGCAGAGGGACTTTAGAGAAGCTGTGGTCACTGTTGAGGATCACAGTTAGGTCCTTTTCATTTGGACTCCTTTTCAAAAGAGTCTGAACCCACCAGACCTCTGTTCCTAATTCACAGAGCATTTCTGGGCACTGCAGGAGCAGATGCAGCAGGAATTACCCCCACATGTCCTTCCCACACACCACATCCCAGAAGAGAATGGGATCCTCACCTTTATCTTGGAGCTTCCTATAAAAGCCATGGCTGCCATGATCCTTTTCCCAGTGTTCTGCCAAAATGTTTCTGCCTCTTCCTCCATGCTGGCACTGAAAGTTATTTTCTGGCCTGGGAAGGGAAATCACAGAGCCACAGAGGCTGTGTTTATTCATCTCCATTTCCTTTAGGGGATCTGGGACGATGTTGGATGAACTGGAGGACGAGTGAAGGGGATGGGAAGAGCTGCCTGGGCCAAGAGGGCTGGAAATGGGTCCCAAGACACCCCTCACCCCCTCATTTAGTAAGGATTTTGGGGGTCATCTGCAAGCCAGGTCAGTTCTTGAGCAACTTGGCACACCTGGAAAGACTGGCAGGTTTTGAGTTGCAAACTTCTCCACAGTTTTTCCAATCTCTTTGTTTCTGAAGCCCAGAGTCAGTAAGTACTGCTGGCCAGGATGAGATTCAGCCTTCTCTGGCAACAGGTGAATTCCGTGAGGATCTGCACAGGGAAAGGAAATTAATTCCCACTGCCATATTTCTTTTCAGTTGTAAGAGAAGTTCCTTTTTTGGAGAAAAATATGAGAAGTCTAAAAAGGAGTCTTCAGAAACTGTCCCAAAACTCAGTCAACAAAACCAACACATCCAGCCCTTGCTGGGCTTTGAATCTTAGGGCTCTGCAGCCTTTTGCATCAACAGCTTCAATTTTGCTGATGCCTGAGATAAAGCATCTTCTGCCCAATCCCCCACAGTTCTGTGGAAGTGTCTGAAGGCCAAGCAGCCCAAACTCTCCACCTCTCTCCAACTCTTCTGAGTTCAGCTGCACAAACACAGTCCACAGTGCTTAAGGGCAGCTGAAACCTGCTGGTACCTGTAAATATGTGCTGCACATAATCTGGGTTCTTCTCTGCAAAGGCTTTGTTGGCCTCCTTTATCTTGTCAGCCTTGTCCTCTTTCTCAAAAGGTGTGTACAGAACAGAAAAAGAGACTTCTCCACTGAGGGCTTCCTGAGTCATAGCCTAAAAAAAGGACAGAGAAATGGTAAATTTCATGTTGGTTAAAAACCCCCAAACTAATCGACTCAGTGGTTTGGATGGATGTCCATGAAAATCCATCTTCAAGGAGGAGGCAGGGACAAGAGAAACTCTTTCAGATGGAGAGAATAAGAGATTCCATGCTCTCTGAAAGCTGCATCAGGAAGATTTATGAAAAAATGCCTTCATCAGCTGTATCCAGAGTTGTGTCAGGGGAGGTTTGGGTTGGATATAGGGAGAGGCATTATCCCAGAGGGTGGCCAGGCACTGGAAGAGGCTCCCTGGGGAAGTGGTCACAGCTCCAGGCCTGGCAGAGCTCCAGGAGCAGTTGGACAGCCCTCTCAGGCACAGGGAATGGCCCCATGCAGGGCCAGGAGTTGGGCTCAGCCATCCTTGGGGCCCCTCCCTGTTGGGAAGGATGAAAGTTCAACAGGAAAGTCTCACAGATGTGTGTGCTTGGCAAAATGATCTCTGAATGTGGAACCTGAGAATGGAATAGAGATGGAAGCAAGTTTTGATACAGAAGAATAATAGAAGTGTAGATTGAGGTTTGCTGAGCCAGTCTTGCTGGCCAACTAAGAAAGCCAAGGTTATGTTGAGATGGAAAGAGGTTTTGTGACTTAGAGCAAAGCATAAGCTGAGCACAAACAAAAGGAGGTTTTTACCAAGCAGAAAGGCACCACAGGCAAACAAACATGCTGGTGGGGCAAGTAGAAAAAAGGTACCAGAATTTTCCACTGCAAGAAAACTGAAAAGCAACTTTCAGCTTAAACTGTACCATGCTAACTCATTAACCATAATATGGCAATGAGAGTAGCTATGGCAGGCTATGGGTAAAAGTAAAGGGATAGATTGGTTGTTAGGTACTAAGATGCTCAGCAAAGAAAAATATATAATGCAATATAACCAAAACTGAAGGGTCTTCAGGCTTGTCTGCAGGTGGAGCTGACAGCTGTAAGCACAGCTCTGTCACACATGACCCTGGACTGCTGTAAAATCTTCTGTACAATAAACTGCAGTTTGTATACAATAAATGGATGTTTTTATACAATAAACTGCATTTTGCATACAATAAACTGCATTTTGTATACAATAAATGGCATATACAAAAATGCAGTTTTGCAAAAGAAACTTCATTTTTTATACCATTAACTGCAGTTTATATACAATAAGCAGCATTTTGTATACAGTAAGTTGCATTTTACATACAATAAATGGCATTTTGCATACAATAAACTGCAGTTTGTATACAATAAACTGCATTTGGTATACACTAAGCTGCATTTTGCATACAATAAATAGCATTTTGTATACAATAAATGGCATTTTGCATACAATAAACTGCAGTTTGTATACAATAAGTACCATGTTGTATACAATAAACTGCAGTTTGTATACAATAAGCAGCATTTTGTATACATTAAGCAGCATTTTGCATACAATAAACTGATATTTGTATGTAATAAACAGCATTTTACATACAATAAACTGTATTTTGTATACAAGAAACTGCATTTTGTATACAATAAATGGCATTTTCTATGCAATACACCCCAGTTTGTACACAATAAGCAGCATTTTGAGGAGCCCCCTGATGTGCCACACCTCTCCTCCCTCTCCCACCTCCACCTGCCCCGGTGTGGCTCCCCAGGCTGTACCTGCCAGTAGAGCTGCAGGAGGTCGCTGGTGTCCAGCGCCGCGCCCTCGGCCAGCACGTACAGACACTGTGCCACCATGGCGCTCCTGGGGACACAGTGTTATGAATAAGAAGCTTGGCTAGGCCAATATTCAAGCAGCAGTCAATTTATTAATTAATATGGTAAAGTATGGGCAATGCAGCGCTGGGTACAGTGGGGGAAGTCTTCCCTCCAACTGCACACCGAGAGTTGAGGCTTACAGGTATTTATAGGGGTACTCATCAGCTTTCTCAGCAGTTTCTATTCCAATTTTTATGGCACAATTCTATACAGTATTGTGATTTAGTTTTTCTCAGGATGTATCCCAAAAGGAGTATCCCAGATGGTGGTGGTCCAGTTTCCGAAAGAAGAAAGACAAATCCCATCTGGTGAAGTCCAGCTCCCCAGATGTGGGTCCACCTTTTAATTGCAAGGACAATAAATCTCATAACAGTGATGTCCAGCTTCCCTTGGTCGAAACCATAAATCCTTGAGTTGATGTTCATCTTCCTTTCTCAAGCTGTTTTTCTCTGCTTTATTAAGGCGTGACATAAGCATATTTCCTTCTAAAGCTATAGTTTCAAGGATACAAGCAATATTCTAAAATTATGCTTCAAAAGGTTATTATTGCAGAACTCTTTAAGGATTAACTACAATCAAAGAGCAACATCTTAATGCTTTAATTCCAATGCTCCTAAATCAACCAAGGTTAGTTGCAAACAAAAGATAGGTTCAAAGGCCTTCTTCCATGCTTTACTTTCCTCAGTAATTATTAGAATTCACAACTGTCCCATGGTCGGTCTCCACACATATTGCAATCACAAATACACACATTGCCTGTGTGTACCTGACACGAAACATGGCTTTGTGTTTCACAAGAGGCAGAGAAGGCACGGGCAGGCAGCTCTGAACAGTGCATGTTCTATGGCTCTACACAGATATTTACTTTGTGTGTTTTGTTGTATTGGTTAGCAGTGCTGTATTAATGTGAAAAACGCCAATCACTTGTTTTTAAAATTTTAAAAGTTGAATAGTAATAAAATGGTTATAAAAATAGTAATACAATTAGAGTAGTAATAATTTGGACAAATTGAATTAGGACAATATGAGACAATAAAGACAAAGAGTTATGGACATCTGGGTACCTTTTTCTGGGCAGCACGAGCCCCAGAAGGACACCCTTTAACAAAGGATTAACCCTTGAAAACAATATTGTATATTATTATGCATACATGATGCATAAATTCCATTCAAATACAGGATTCTGTCTGGTCATCCTCAGCTTCTTCCTCTGATTCCTAACAGCGCCTTTGAGGTGGGAAGAAGTTCGTTTCTTCTGATAAGAGGGCAATAAATTCTCTTTCTCTGAAAGATTTAGGTGTCCTGTGGCTGCTATCTCACTGTGAGTCCTTTCTTTAAAAAGAGTATCCTACATAGCATAGTTTCTATTTTAACATTTTTTTATAACCTAAAACTATACTTAACACAGTACTTAAGAGAATTAATACAGCATTACTTTCTAACACACAGCACATATAATATTCATTTTAATATTTGTGAATAGCCAATCATAAAATACACATTTTTCACAATTAACATTGTAATAGTGTGATAAATGTAGTTTTGTAGTTGAAAGGTAACTTTTGTCGTTAAAATAGCAACTATGCGTGTGGGATTTTTTTTTTAAGAAAGGAATGAGGTACTTGCACGAGATAGCAGCCACAGGACACCTAAATCTTTCAGAGAAAGAGAATTTATTGTTCTCTTATCAGAAGAAATGAACTTCCTGCCTCGCTGAGCTCTGAAGACACTGTCAGGATTAAGAGGAAGAAGCTGACACTGGCCAGACAGAATCCTGTGTTTGAATGGAATTTATGCATCATGTATGAAGTGTATGAATATGCAACAGGTTATTGGTTTTAAGGGTTAATCCTCTGTTAACGTTAATCCTCTTAACCGTTAGGGTTAAACCTCTTATTCTGCCCAGAAAAAGGTACCCAGATGTCCATAACTCTTTGTTTCTATTGTCCCATATTGTCCTAATTCAAATTGTCCAACATTTTTATTACTCTCATTATATTGCTATTTTTATAACCATTTTGTTAGGAAAATTAATCCACAAACACCAGAGGTTTATGTCTAAAAAGGAGGCAGAGGAGTCTTTTCTGGCTTTATTCCAATAAAGGGAGAGGCCATGGGGCATTCCCCTGGGATGTCTCTGATTTTTGGATGATGCAGCCTCCTTTTAATCCCAATTTCCCGGCCCCATTTCCCTTCTCTCTTTCCCCATTGGCTGAGGTACTTGACAGGGACAGACTTCCCAAAACACCTGATACCAAAGATTCCCCTCTAATTTATAAGCCTCCCTTTTAATCTTTAATTCTTACTGAATTTAGAGATTTTTCTTCCCCATTGTTTATTTCATCTTTCAATGTCTAATTTCGTTTATCAGCAAACCTAAAGTTTATTTGTAAAAGCAAAATATCTTTTTTCCATTCATCAATCAGTGCAATCCTTTCCATTGTTTCTTTTATCTCCCAGTGCTAGTTTTATTTACCAGCAGACCCACAGCTTGTTTGTAAAGACAAATCCACTATTCCTCTCAATTTTATTAATATTAAGCTTTTAAAATTTTAAGAACAAGTGATTGGTGTTTTTCACACGGGGAAGGGGCTCTGTGGCCAGGCTGGAAGGAGGTCCTGGTTAAAGAGTGCCAGGTGAGCTTTATACCAAAGCTTACACAGAACTTGTCCTTGTCCAGCCTTTAGACAAGCACCAGCAAACACATTTTTAGCTCCCTGAACTCCCTGCTGGCCCCAGATGTCATTTAGGGCCACAATTGGGATTTTACACGTTACAGCAGCTGGGAGCACTGGAGCTTTGCTGCCCGTGAGGTCACACACACAAAGCCAGTGCAAAGCTGGCATGGATTTGGGCAAAGCCTGGCTCCTGGAGGATGTGTCAGTGCTGAGAGCTGTGGAAAGGGATGCACAGGAGCTCTCTGGAAGCAGAAATACCTGGCAGCCTCCGAGTATCTGTGCAGGCACCGAAAGCAGGCGGCTTGGCGCAGGTGGTTGCAGAAGTGAGAGGGGTTCTGAATGATGCTCCTTGGGGAGAGAACAGGCATGGACAAGGTTAGCCTGGCATTTCTTACACCACTAAAGCTCCTAAGAATCAAGTGGTGCCTGAGGCAGGCTCCAAATGCACTTCTGCTCTGTAATCAGTGCTACATCTCAAATGTCAGGTGGACTCTGGCTCTGCCTCCCTCTTCCTCTCCAGCTGTGATTGATGAAGAAAACATTACTAAAAATATTACTTAAATGTTCATTTCATTGTCGTTTCTCTCCCTCTCTCTCCAGCTTTGATCGATGAAGAAAACATTACTAAAAATATTACTTAAAGGTTCCTTTCATTGTGGTTTTATTCTAAATGCAATTTCATTAGGGGTTTGTGTATTGCTCTAGAACAAATGCTCCAGGGGTAATTTTCTCTCTTGCCTTTGGCATGTAGGTATCATAAGCAAAACTGCCACAGCACGAGTTCTTGTTAACCCCCAGCTGCCCAAACAGGAGCAGCAGGTGTCTGGCCCATCTCCCTGGATGCACTGTGCCCCTGGAATGTATCACAAGGTGAACCTGAGATAGTTTTAAATATTAATAATTTAAATATTTTAAAAATTAATATTTTTAATACTTTTTGTACAAGGCATAGGTGCAGCATGGGTGAACCTTGGTCTGTGTGTCAGAACCTTCAACAGATGCCATTAGTCCAACCTAAACCAGCTCCACCTGTGTGTTCTCTTGATTCCTCTTTTCTCATATTAGACTGGCTCTTCCTGCAGAGATTCATTCCTAACCTTGGTTTCATTTTGGATTTCAGTGTGAGCAGTGAATCCAATGCTTGTTTTCCCTTACCTGTGGGAGTGATGCAGAGCAAGGCCAGGCTGCCCCAGTTTTAAGTAGCAGATGACGAGCTTTGACTCAATCCAGCTGGCAAGCCTGGAAATATCATCTGGAGAGGACTTCAAGGGATCCTCTAGAGCAAAGCCTTTACTGCAAAGCTGCGCATGAAACAAAACCATGATGTCCAAATATCAGAATACACCATTTGCTGGGTGGAAACACTTTGGTGGAGAAAACCAAGGTCTAATAGACTCTGGCTTTAGCTAAAGTCAGCATTAAAAAAAACCAGTACAGAGGACAGAAGGGTTTTTCAGGGATGCTCTGTGTTTTTTGTTTCTGAGAGCTGGATTTAGGGGCTGCTGAAGAGGGCCAGCCCTACAATTCTGTGATGTCCCAATCACTCTGTCCACAATCCCAGGGATGAATTCCCTCATCCATGTTCCTGGTATGTCCATTCACCAGCCTTTCCTCTCAGGAGGAGACAAATCCTCCTTTCTTCTTAAGTGACCTGTGGTGCTGTTCCTACCACAGCTCATTTCAGAACAGAGGGGGCAAAAAAGCACTTAAAAGGGGTGACATTTTATCACTTTACTCACTGACTGCTATAATATTTATGGCTTAAAAAATTACTTCAATATTGTAAAAAAAAAAAAAAGGAGGAGGATATTTGCTTGTGAACTGGAAAGCCCTAATATTTGAAAAATGCTTTTGAATGAAGTTTGGCAGAACAGTGCTAAAAAAAGTGCAGTCCCTTTCTCAGAGTTTCAAGTGCCTGGCTGAAGGTATTGGAGTCAGGGTGAAGAGAAAGCATTAGCTGGGCAGAGTGAAAACTCCCCAGTTATTGAGAGGACATTTGTTGCTGATAGAGCTAAGATTAAAGAGAGGAGCATTTTTTTCCACTCTGTGGGATTTCAATTTCCTCCACACATCAATACAGTTAAGAACTTGGAGAAAAGTACAAAAATACCTGATATTTTTTGGTTCAGCCCAACACTTCCCCCCCTCCTGTGGTTTATTTCCAGCTCCCAATTCTCAGATTTCAGGTGAAATCACATCTCAGCATTTCTCTCCGACCCTGGGCACTCCAGGTTGGTGCCCCCGGTTCCCTTCGCTATTCCTGCCCCAGGGAGTGCCCTGCCTTTGCTGCAGGGGTCCCAGCTGCCCTGAGCTCACAGCCCTTTATCCCTGTACCTCCAGAGCCATGGAGAACTTGGTGGCGGCGGTGGCAAAATCATGCTGGCGGCACCGAGTGCTGCCGTCCCGCAGGGCTGTCCACAGCCCCGCGCCAGCGCGGTGCCACCGGCTGTCCCCAGGGCCCTGGGCAGGAGCCTGAGCCTCTGCTGCTGCTGGCCCTGCTGCTGGTGGCCCTGCTGGTGGCCCTGCTGCTGGTGGCACTGCTGGTGGCCTTGCTGGTGGCACTGCTGGTGGCCTTGCTGGTGGCACCACTGGTGGCACTGCAGGCGCCACCGGCTCACCAGACTCGAGCTCGGTGTCCACCTCGTCGGCGCAGATCAACTCCGCTTCTATTTCCCTGAGTCTGGAGAGAGGGATGAGAAGTGGAGGGCTGGGGAATGTCCCTGTGCTGCTCTCTGCTGCTGCTGTTTCTGCTTTTGTCCCCGACACGTTGCCAAGGGTTCCTGCTTTCTGCTTACGGCTCGCTCTGTCTGTGCTGCCCTGGGATTGTTCCTTGGGTTCTTTTGGCTCCTGCCACGCCTTCAAGAGAGGGAGTGGGAGGTGAGGGGAGAATCATGGGATTTAAAGTCATTTTAGAGAATCCAACCCAATCCCAGAATGGTTTGGGTTGGAATGGATCTCAAAGATCATCTCATTCCAGCTCTCTGCCATGGGCAGGGACACCTTCTGCTATCCCAGGCTGCTCCAAGCCTGTCCCACCTGGCCTTGGACACTTCCAGGGGTCCAGGGGCAGCCACGGCTGCTCTGGACACCTGTGCCAGGGCCTCAGCACCCTCACAGCCAAGAGTTTCTTCCTCATGTCCAATCTAAATATGTTTCTGCTTAAAGCCATTCCTCCTTGTGTGACCATGGTCACAAGGGTTCTTGGATGAAGGGAGAGACCAGAATGTTGACTCCATGTTCAGAAGGCTTGATTTATTATTTTATTGTATATATATTACATTATAACTATACTAAAAAGAAATAGAAGGAAAAGGTTTCCTCAGAAGGCTAAGTTAAGCTAAGAATAGAAAAGTAAAAGAATGATAACAAAAGGCAGCTCTCTCGGACTCTGTCTGAGATAGCTCTGTCCTTGATTGGCCATTAATTATAAACATTCAAGATGGCCCAATCAAAAATCCACCTGTTGCATTCCACGGCAGCAGATAACCATTGTTTACATTCTTTTTCTGGGGCCTCAGCTTCCCAGAAGAGAAAATCCTAAAGAAAGGATTTCTAGTGAAAAAGATGTCTGCGACACCCTTGTGCTTGTCACAGCTTGCCTTTGCAAAATGTCCCAGGAGAGTTTTGTTTTGTTCCCAGAAGTGATTTCTGACAATGTTTTACCATGGATTTTGGCACCAAACAAGATGACATCATGGGGAAATATGTTAAAATTAGTTGCCTTCCATTGTTTTAACTTCACTGGATGCATTGGGATACATAGGTTTGGAACATATTATTAAATTAAATTGGATGAAGAAAAGAAAACAGAATTAAATAAAATGCAAGTATCTGGGGGAAAATGTCTTTTCATAGTCTGGAGTGGAGATCTGATGTTCCTTCTGTGGTTTATCCTGCTAAGAGGAGGGCAGGTGTTCTGTCCTATTCTAAAGTACTATCTGAGGTGCCTCTTCTGATCCCAGCAAGAATGGGTGTTTGTTCATGGAGAGCCAATTTCAGAATCTGCTTAAACATATGAAATGTATTTCTACTCTGAGCACTTTGCTTGTGCTTAGGACATGTATTACTGTGATTACAATGAAATTAAATAACACATCAGAGATGAGGTTCCTGTTCTATTTGTTCATTCGCCCCCATAGATGATGTTAAACTGATGGAGCAGAGGGAAGAATTCTCTTTTGGGGTAAAATGAGGATCCAGAAATCAGGCACAGAGAAATGAACCCCACTCAGGGGCACTCAGGAGAGCCATGGCTGAGCAGCTTCTCCCTTGCAGGGCTCCTGCAGTTCTCTTCCCTCAGGGAATTCCCATTTCAAAAGGGTCCTGAGCCAGCTCAGCACAGCTGGACTCACCTCAGGGGCTCTTGAGGAAGGTTCCTGTTGAAGAAACATCTGGGCAGGGAACTGCTGGCTCAGTCCAAGCTCCTGGAAGAACACAGGGATGAGCACACTCAGGTTTGCATGGCTGTCCCTGAGGACGTTGTTTTCCCTCAAAGTTTTCCCAGCCTATCCCAGCTCAGGAATTCCAGCTCAGCTCTTCCTGCCCCCTTGGGAATCCTCTCAGCCCTGGCCTTTGAAAATGGAACAAACAGAACCTGCTGGAAGAGGCCTTACTTGATGAGACCACCAGAAGGGAAGTTGTTCTGAGCCCCATTCTGCCTGGCCTTGAACACTTCCAGGGCAACCTCTGCTTGCTGTGGGCAACCACAGGGTCTCTCCACCCTCCTCACCATTCCTTTCTGGAAAGGGAGGAATTTCTTCCCAAGATCCAGCTGAACCCTGCCCTTTGTCAGCTGGAGGCCATTCCCCCTTGTGCTGTCCCTGCAGGTCCTTGTCCAAAGTCCCTCCCCAGCTCTCCCTGAGTCCCTTCAGGGGCTGGAAGATGCTCTAAGGTTTCTCCCGAGCCTTATTCAGGCAGAGGGGTCCCAGCTCTCACAGCCTTTCCCACAGCAGAAGTGCTCCAGCCCTGCCAGCTCCCTCTGATCCCTCCTGTGGCTCCTCTGGGCCACAAGGAATCATCTGGGAGGGGACTGGGAGAAACCCACGGTGGTGTCTGGGCAGTGCTGGGTGCTGGGAATGCAAGGAAAAGCTGCTCCCTCCTTAGTGCCTGCAGTGATGGGAGATGTGGGTGTGCCCTGGCATGGCCAGCAGCCCCAGTTCTGGCACAGCAGCCCCATTTCCCTGGCATGGCCTGTCCCCAGGGCCAACACCAAAGCTGCCACCAGCTCCAGAACAGCCCCCTGGGAATGCCCTGGTGTTCCCAAAGGGAACCATTGCCCAGGGGACAGCCCAGGCCCCCCCCAGGCCCCCTCTGGGCCCGGCACAGGGGGAGCTGCCCCTTCCCCACTCACCTGCCAGGGCTCCATCGGCCGTTCTGGCAGTTGCTGGGCTCCAGTTCCACATCCAGGGCAGTTGGAGAGCCCTGCCCCAGCCCAGCTGCCCCTGCCCCAGCCCAGCTGCCCCTGCCCCCCAGCCCTGCTGCCCCCCAGCCCTTCCCCAGCCCAAACACCCCTGGGGCACACTGGGCACCGCTCCTGCCCTGCAGCTGCTGCTGGCAAGGTGGGCATGGCTCCAGGCCAGCCCCACTGAGGGCACCCAGGAGCTTCCAAACCAATCCCTCCTTCCCCTCCTGGGGCTCACCTGCAGTTGGGCTGGGCTTGTGCTTCAAATGGCCACAGAGATGATTTTCCAGTGGGAGCAGCAGCTGTCACTGTGCAGGCAGGGGCTGGTGTGAAGGGATGTGAGCCAGGTCCGAACGCATCTCTGTCCTTGTGGGCCCAGAGCTGCTGAACACAGCTCTGCCAAAGTTAAACCCAGGCTTTGGGGTCAGGGGCTTGGAAAAACAAACTCAGAACTGGCAACAGCTCTCATCTGGTCTCTGGTTGGTCCAGCTCTCATCTGGTCACTGGCTGGTATTGCCCAGAATTAGATTTAAGATTTTTTTAGATTTTCATGTGAAAGGGCATTTCAATGTGTTCTTTCTGCAATTATTGCAGGCAAAGTCACTAATTTTATTTATGGCTGGGAATATCTGACTTCAGTGAAAGTCATTTCTAAATGCACCTCAAAGCTTAAATCACTCAAAGCATCTTTCTTCCCAGCAAGAATATAATAGGTCTTTGGTGCAATCTGCCTTACAAAAATGGAGGATGACCATGAAAAATATCTTAGAAAATATGGATTTGTGTGTTTGTTCCTATTCTGAATGGCCAGCTGGACAAACCCTGCTGTGGTTTGCTGGAGAAACTCAAGTCAGATTTCTTCTGTACCTGGGAACTTGCAGGATGATTTGATGTTTTTTTCAGGAACCTCATGACAGTAAAGAAAAATGAGGTTTGTCTTTTTGGTATAGTGGGGGCATTTTATTATTTATTTATTTATATTTTTCAAGACTCCTAAATCTTGCACTTTATTAATAGCAGCTACAGTAAAATTAAAATAAATCCTTCAGTGCAATGGAGAAGTTATAATTTTGGCAACTCTTTGCCCTGCCCTGTTCTGTGTCATTGCTTTGTGTGAAGCCTCTGCTGCTGGGGTCCATCTTTCACTGGTTTGGGAAATCTGATGGAATTGCTCACATGTTAGAAAGAGAGGGTTCATTCCAATTAAGTTTATTGCCTGAGCTCTGCCAGTTCAAGTGCTTGAAGCTTGTTGTGAGAAATGATGCTGTTTCAAAACTTTAGAAGGCCTATTGAAACCTTATCAAAAACCAACAGAAGACTGAATAAAGAAAATAATACAGCACTAAGAGCAAAGGATTCAATCACTATGTGCTCATCTACAAAAATGGGTGTTCTGCCCTTTAGACCTCTAGCCCCTCTTAACATATATTTAATATTTGCTCTTAAATTATGAGAACAAACCATCTCATTACTCATCTATAGCATTGTTTTCTAACGTTGACTTTCTCAGCTTCTGTTAATACTTGTGATTTTATAATAGAATGTTCTTGGATGGGATTTTGCAAGATTCTGTCATCAGCTTTCTGTTTTGTTCTTGGATTTCTTAGTGCTGGGTCAGAACTGAATGCAGCATTTTGGGAGGGAAGCTGTCAACCTGTGGGGCTCTGAGGGGTCCCTGGCAGGGCATGAGGCTGCCCTGGCCCCCTGCAGCACCTCCCTGCCCATCTGCAGAGGTGGTGGAGGACATGAGAGTCATTGGTTGTGTTTTACTGTTTATCATGTTTCACCTCTAGAGCTGGGTGGGGTTTGGGTTTCTGGCTTTTTTACTTATTTCATTTTTTATTGTGTTGCTTTGGTTTAGGTTTTTTTTGTTTTTTTTTTTTTTTTTTTGGTGGAGAGCTATTCTTGTTGCTATTACTTTTAATATAATTTTTCTAATTTTTTAAAAAATTAAAATAATTTTTTTTTTATAATCAGCAGAAACCCTTCCGTGCCTGTTTGCAATCAGATCTAGGGTGAAAGGAGGTGGAAGTTGGTGCAAAGGAGCTGTAACAGGATCCAGTGGACAAGTCTCAGGTCACAGACAGGGAGGCAGGGCCCAGGTGGCCACTGAGAGGAAGGGCTGGGGCTGGAGGGGATGGGCAGAGTTGTCCATCCCATGTTGAGGAATTGTTTTTGCACTGGGCATGGTCTCCTCAGCATACCCTGGGTCAGTGTCAGCTGCACAGTGCTGTTATCACCTCTTCAGCAGCCTTCATCTCCAGCCCTCAGCCCTCTCCAATCAGCTGTACAAGGGTTGAGGACTTGACAAAGGGCAAGGTTGTAAGAGCCTGAATGAGAGATGTGGGACTCCAGGGGCTCTCCAAACTGCAGTTTATTGCATCCCAGAGGTTACAGCAGTCCAGGGTTGTGTGTGACAGAGCCTGTGCCTACAGCTGTCAGCTCCAGCTGCAGGCAGGCCTGGAGACCCTTTGGCTTTGGTTACAGTGCATTATATACTCTTCTTTGCTGAGCATAAAGATCTCTTTCACTAACTGGAGAGCTTAATTGGATAATCCTTAAATGATGAAATACATAACAGACTGAAAGAGCTCTATGAAGTCAAGTGTGATTATTTTATCCTGTGATATAGTGTGAGTATTGAAATTTTAGATTTTAGGGTGCAGGTGAAATTACAGGACTCTCCCAGTGAGCCTGTACTCCTTTATTTGCAGTATATGAATAACTTAATACAGCAGAACTAATCTATACCTTAACTTTTACCTATAGCCTAACTACTATGTGATATGATATATGATATGATATGATATGATATGATATGATATGATATGATATGATATGATATGATATGATATGATATGATATGATATGATATATCAATCATATCATATATCATATCATTATGATACCTATATCATAACTACTATAATTACCATATGAATGTTACTATTCTCCAATCACTAAAAGTTAGTACATTACAGTTTAAGCTCAAGTTGTTTTTCCGTTTTCTTGCAGTGGAAAATTCTGAGACCCTTTTTCTACTTGCCACATGTCTTGTTTGCCTGTGGTATCCTTCTGCTTGGTAAAAACATCTTCTTGTTTGAGGTGGGTTTATCTTTTGCTCTAAGCCATAAAAATTCCTTCTAACTAACATACCCTTTGCCTCCTTGGTTATCCAGTAAGACTGGCTCAGCAATTCTTTTCTTCTATATCAAAACTTGCTTCCATTTCTATTCTATTCTCAGGTTCTACATTCAGAGATCTTTCTGCCAAGCACACACATCTGTGAGACTTTCTTGTCAATCTTTCATTATTCCCAACAGGGAGTCTGTGGTGTTGTGAGGTCCCCAGGATGAGGTGAGAGATGAGAAATTCACTCCATGTTCTCAGAAGGCTGATATTATTTGATATGATATGATATATTATAATTATAGAAATGCTATACTAAAACTATACTAAACTATAGAGAAAGGATACAGACAGAAAGCTAGAAAAGAATGAATAATAAAAACCTGTGACTGACCAGAGTCCCGACACAGCTGGACTGGGATTGGTCATTAAGTCAACACAATTCACATGCTGGGTAAACAATCTCCAAATCACATTCCAGAGCAGCAAAACATGAAGAAGCTGAGGCTTCTCATCTTCCCAGGAGAAGAAATCCTGGCAAAGGGATTTTTGAGAAAATATCCTGGTGACAGGAGTCCTCTTTCCTCCTCCTCCTCATCCTCTCTGAAGCACTCAGCCCAGCCCTGTTTGCTCTTTCACCACTGGCCCAGGTTTGGCTTCCCTTGCCCCACCTGGGCCTTTCTGAGCCATGGTGGTTCTGCCCAGGCCAGCAGTGCCATGAAATGAGTCTCTCCCATCCATGAGCTCTGCTGGCCTGCTGCTCCTCACTCATCCAGGAGATCCCAGCATGAGGCAGAGACTTTTTACAAAAAATCTGGTGGTAGAAGCGAGGAGCAGCCTGCCCTGGGAGGTGTTGGGTGCCTCATCCTTGGGAAGATCCAGAGCCACGTTGGACGGGGCTTTGAGCAGCTGGCTCTGGTTGGAGATGTCCCTGTCCATGAGCTGCCTCAGATAATTTCTGCCCTCTCGTGGGAAATGTTATTCTCCTGGATTCACCTGAGATTCCTCCCAGGATTCTCCTGGAGTCTTTTGGTCTCTCATTTTTGGGACCTGTGTTGATAACCACAGGCCCACAATCTTCCAGGAAAGGTTCTCAATATGTTTGTTCTCCTTTGGAGTTTTCACTCTAGAATCCACCTGAGACTGATCCCAGGAATGTCCCAGAGTCTGAGCTCCCAAGAAACAGCCCCAGGTTCCTCCTCCCAAGATGGTTTTGCTCAGGAAGCTGAGCTCCCAAGAAACAGCCCCAGGTTCCTCCAGGGAAGATTCCCAAGATGGTTTTGCTCATTTGGAAGAATTTCTCTATGCCAGGATGCACTGAGACTCCTCCTGTGGCAGCCCCAGATTGCTCCAGGAAGATTCCCAAGCTCTGCCAGAGTCTTCTCACTGGTTTAGGCACTTGATATCCCCGGCAGCAGCCCCAGACTGCTCCAAGGCAGGTACCTGAGGAGATTTTTCTCTTTTCCTGTAAATTGGATCTTCTGTGAATTTACCTGCCATTTTTTTGATTACACAAGATTGCACCAAAATTTGAACATTGTTCAACTTTTCAGAATTTGAAATCATTTTTGTTGTTGAGTTGTTTTATCACTAGGAGTCCACTGTTTTCTTCTATTACTCACAGGAGTTAATATCAAAAGAAACTTTCAATGAATGCTCTTTTTGTGATGGAACTGAAATGAACAGAAAAGATACATTTGTTGTGTGACAGTGAATACTGTCACATTTCTTATGTCTACAATGTTCAGCATGAAATCAAGAACTGCCCACATCATGTATAACTAATCTAACAATTCTGCCCTTTTCACTGTTAGTTCACCACGCTGCATGTCTTGGCTTGACTTTGATTTTACACCAAGACTCGCCACTGCATCAGGAGGCTCTATAACTATACAATAAAGCCTCTCTAGGTAGGCCCGATTATTATATATAATATGCCCAGCTAGCTCAGTAGATCAAGTCTTTAGCAGAGACCCAATAGCTGAGTTAAGCAAGGACCAAGCCACCGAGCTACTTCCCAGCAAGCTAGTGATATTCAGCTTAGTGATTTGTCAGCTCTTTCATGAATTCAGCTCAGCTGCTAGGAAGATTGCCTCGGGGCAATGGCATAGCAGACGGGAGAGAGGGAAGAGAATACGCCGGAGTTCCGCAGTGAAGGTTTATTCAGGAGGTCTGCGAAGGGTTACAGCGCTTCTTCTTCTCCCCTTGTGGGGGTACAGAGGGCTATTTTTATAGCCTTGGCATGGATCCAAAACCAGCCAATAGCCGCAGGTTTAAGCATATTCCTTAACTGACCAATAGACAAGGGTTACAATAGTATTGTCTTAACTGATTAAAGGGCAGGGTTTCAACACGGTCGGGTCAGAGGAACAGGATAACACTTGCTCAGGAATGACTCAGCATTCAATTCTCCAAGGAGCTTTTCCTGTATCCTTGGGGTTCACTACAACTCCCCTTTCTGTTTTTACTAAAAAGGCATTCCCTATAGTTCTTTTGAAACAGTGAACAAGGCATGAGAACATAGCTAACACAATCACAACTACAAGGAGAATCAGCAAAATTCCCTTAACCAAAGAAGCAGCCCATCCTGTTAATCCCCAATGCCCAAAAAGTTCATTAACCCAGTCTGGAATCGTTTCTACTTTCAAGTCCTTCACGAGATCTTTCAGTTTCTGGATGTTTGCATGGATGGATTCGATCGTGAAGAGAGGTTGAAGCAGCACATTCCTTGAAGTCCTCACAGCCGTGTCCGTGGGCAAGCAGCAGGAAGTCGATTGCTGCTCGATTCTGGAGGAAGCTTGTCTTGTAGTTTCTTCATCCTTTAAGAGATCACTCAGGGCTGCAGATGTAGCATTAGCTTGTTTACTGAGCCAGCACCCAAGGTGACTGATTTCACCGAGGGCTTTAGCTGCAGCTACCCATGGTAAAAACAAGGAGACCGCAATCTTTTTTCGGTTTGTTCCAATCATACAATTTAGGGGTCACAATTTTCATCAAATTCAGTGTAGGACCTTTTTTGGCGTTTTGATTCGCTTTCCTTTTTCCAATTATGTAACAGGGTGATGTTTGGAGTAAGGGTGGAAAGTTTTCCAAGGGTACAGGGACCTCCCTGGAGTCGGGAGGGATCCCTGCCCAAACCCTGTCACCACAGATGAGAAACATTCCCTTGGGTAGTACTTTGGGATGGAGCGAGGACACAGAGATCACACGAGCCGTGTAATTGCACCAATCGTGAGGGTTATAGGCTTTGTTAATTGGTGATACATCTTTTCGATATGTGTTTTGTTCTGGTCAATTCCTGGCCAATTTTTTTTTGGACGTCTAAAAGTAAAATTTGACACAATATGTGGCCATGGAGGACCCCAATAGATCCAATTCTTGGGGCTCCTGATTATCATCTGGCAGAATTTTTGTCCACTCATCGTCCCAAGTATCAACCACATTGGGTGTCTTACCTGTGGTGTGGAGAACCTCTGAGTTATAGAAAGGCCAATCATCTGCAACAAAGGGAATTCCTACTAGACATGTGGAAAGTGGGTTATCAATGCTTCCCATGGACAAGCACAGGTTGTCCTGTTTTAGCGTTTTGCTAAGGTTACCCAGACATTATGACTGGGCTGAGGGCTGATCCAGCCGGAGACATGCGGTGCAGTGAAGAGCATCCAGGCTGCAGTGAGGACAGCACCAACGGAGATATTTTTCATCTTTGGGCAGGAATAGGGCTTCTGATAGGGAATATAAACAAAATTGTTATCTTTATGATGAGAGGGTTTTGCCTAGATCTTTTCCTGTTCCTGTCCTCCCCCCTTTTTTAATTTCTAAGTTATGCTAAGGGAGAAGGAGTGGGTAGAAAGCAGAAGGGTTTTTAAAAGTTAGAGAAAAGGAACAATAGGGTATTTAAAATGCAAAAAACAGAGTAACAACACATAATTCAAAAACACTTTCGTGTTAAGGCTATCTATATTTAATGCAGCAGGACATTATGTTGTCCTCAGTTTTGTCTGCTGTCTTGTGATGGGGCGGTCTGTTCTGGTGTTAGAGGGAGTTCGGCGACGTCTTCTTCTCCAGGCCGAGCTGGTTTGGTTCTGAGGTGGTCTTGTGTTTGCCTCAGGAGAGTTCTTGTCTTCATCTGCAGGAGCGGTATTCGTAGATTCTAAGTATGGTTTTACATTTTTTCCTGGGTACCACCTTGGACCGGATGGCAGTAGCACACGCATGTCCTCTACCCCAAGTAATCAGCTGATAAGGCCCAGAAAATTGATGTGATTCAGGATCCTTCACGAGCACTGGTGGTTTTTCAGTAAGCTTTGCTTGGGTGGAATTTGCAAAGTGGCGAAGTATTGGTGGATCAGGCTCTGAAACTGAACAGTTCAAAAATTGATGACATAGAGAGCCTTACAAAGTCTTTCCACTGGAGATGTGATTTTCGTGTCTCTGTTCTGCTGATTGAGGACTCTTTTGAGGGTTTGATGTGTCCTTTCCACGATGGATTGTCCTGTGGGGTTTACAGGTATGCCAGTCTTGTGTGCTATGCCCCATGCATTGAAGAACTCCTTTAACTTACGGGAAGTGTAGGCTGGTCCGTTATCTGTTTTGATTTCCTTTGGTACTCCCAGGGTGGAAAAAGCGAGTAGAAAGTGTTTTATTGTATGCAGTGCATTTTCTCCTGCATGTGATGATGCAAACACAGCTCCTGAGAATGTGTCAACCGATACATGCACGTATTTTGATCTTCCAAATGTTGCAAAGTGAGTTACATCTGTCTGCCACAGCTGGCAGCTGTTCGAACCTCTGGGATTGACTCCCATTCCCATAGATGGTATCTGATAGGTCTGACAGTTTGGACATGTAGCCACAATAGCCTTTGCCTGATCCTTTGAGAGTTTGAACATTCTCCTAAGGGCAGGCACATTTTGATGAAAAAACGCATGAGACAGCTTTGCCTGGGCAAAGATGTCAGGAATATTAGCAGTTTCTACAGCCATTGCTAAAGCATCTGCTTTCCTGTTGCCTTCTGCAATAATACCTTGAAGGTCCGTGTGGGACCTCACATGCATTATATGGTAAGAGGCTGCTTTCTGTGGGAGATTAGGCGTACCAATTTAGAGAGCAGTTGGTACAACTTTGGGTTAGAAACCTCTTTGAGAAGAGCATGTTCTGCTCTCATAGCTATACCAGCAACATAAGCTGAATCTGTGACCAGATTAAAAGGTTCATTTTTAAATCTTTCAAAAGCTCTGACTACAGCTGCTAATTCTGCAATCTGTGGTGAACCCTGTACAATTTGTATGTCAGATTCCCAATTTTGTGTTTGGGGTCTCTCCATGTAATCACTGACTTGTGGGAGGACCCTGAGCCATCAGTAAAGAGGGTTAGAGCTTTAAGAGGTTTTACACTTTGGATTCGTTTTGGAATCAAATGAAAGGTTTCCTTAGAATTAAAAAAAGTTTGTGCTTTGGGATTTGAGCTGTGGTTCGACCTGTGTAGCTGTCTAAGGCAAATTGAAGGCTCTCATTAGTTTGGATCAGATCCTCAAAATCAGTAAGAGTTATTGGCAAGTATATGCATTCAAAGTCACAACCTGAAAGAGAGCGAAGGCGAGTCCTAGCTTTTTTTTATTAGGTGAGCTATGATCTCCTGGTAGGTGGTAAGTGTCTTTGTGGGCTGGTTACTTGTAAAAATCCATTCTAGTATCAGCAGAGGATCTCGAAGCTGAGAGTCCCATTGAAAAATCAGTCCATGGAATCGGGGTGCTTTTCCCAGAATGATGAACTGGAAAGGCAGGCTGGGCTCGAAGCGATGAGCTTTGCGTGAAGACAGAGCTTCCTGGACTTTGACAATGGCACCTCTGGCTTCTTCTGTGAGAGTGCAGGAGAGTCCAATTCCTTAGGTCCCCTAAGAAGGTTGAACAAGGAGCAAGGTCCTCTGTTGTAATTCCTAGCAGTGGACGTACCCAGTTGATGGATCCACACAGGCTGTGTAAGTCTCTCAAGGTTTTTGGGTCATCAAGTATGGTGATCTGCTGAGGTACGATGGTCCTTTCCCGGATCTGGACTCCAAGGTAAGTCCATGGCTTGATGTACTGGATTTTGTCCTCACGAATCTCCATCCCTGCCTTTTCTATGGCTTCAATAGTCTTTTTAACTGTGTTGTCCAAATGAGTTTTGTCTGAAGCACACACCAGGATATCATCCATATAATGGTAGATTATGGAATCTGGAAATAATTTCCGAATGGGAGACAAGATGTGAGCCACATACCACTGGCAGATACTCGGCGACGTTTTAAGTCCCTGAGGAAGAACGGTCCAATGGTATCTTTTGAGCGGGGGGCCGTTGTTGTTGAGCGAGGGAACGGAGAAGGCAAACTGAGGAGCATCATCTGGATGTAGAGGAATGCTGAAGAAACAGTCCTTAATGTCTATGACAACAAGTTCCCAGTCTCTAGGCAACATCGATGGGAGGGCAAACCAGGCTGGAGGGAGCCCGTGTCCTCGATGACCTCGTTGATTCTCGAAGGTCGTGGAGAAGCCTCCATCTGTTTGTCCCAGGTTTTGGTGGGAACGAAGACAGGAGAATTCAAGGGGCTGTCGGACTCCACGATGTGACCTTTAGCTAGCTGTTCTTCCACAAGAGCGTTTAGGGCGCGCAACTTAATTTTAGAAAGGGGCCACTGTTGGACATGTATAGGCTTGTCACTTTTCCAGATGAGTCGAGGTGTTTCAGGAAGCGCCCCTAACTCAGTGGCCCCACTGAAAAATCCCGAGTGGGAATACTTAAAGTGGCTCCCCACTGGGATAAAACGTCTCTGCCCCAAAGGGTGATGGGGGCCCTTACCACAAATGGGCGGATGGTTGCCATCTGACCTTCAGGACCTTCAACAAGGATGTTGTGCTTGCTCCTCATGGATACTGTATTTCCACCAATCCCGGAAATCATACCTGCAACAGGTTGTAGCTCCCAGCGCTTAGGCCAATCTGAGCGAGCGATGATGGTCACGTCAGCACCGGTGTCCAGCATCCCTGGCAGGTGGGTCAACTCTCCTTTGCAGGTGAGGCCGCACTCGATGAAAGGCTTGGATGTTCCCACGACTTGTACCCACATGGCTGTAGGGTTGAGAGGTATCTGTTCCCTGTGATTCTTTGGAAGCAAAACGGCTTGTGCTATTGGAGTTCCCTTTGAAAGAAAAAATGGTAAGTCCATACAATATACCTGGATGAGGATTTCTTGTCCTGGCATCACCGTAAGCACTTCTGGAACAACAAATATTTCCTTTGGGCAATTAAGAGAGTCCCCTGTAATTAAAATGTCTGAGGGATCACCTTTAGGTCCATATTTACCAGTGGGAATTCTGTGGACATTGTCATTAGTAAACTCAATGGACAAAGCAGTTACCAGTTGTCGGCGGGTTCCCATCTGGGTTGTCCGTGGGTTGAATCCTCTTCTTGTGGTCTGGAACGCCTTGGGCTGAAGCGTGGTTGGGTCTGGATGGCCTTTGATTTGTTGTCATCGCCGGGGCCCTGGACCGGGCTCTGCAAGGCGTTTCCCGGACGCTGCTGGAGGCGTTGCTGGATCTGGGGTCTCTGATGGGGGTAGCGGTGGTATCGGGGGGTGACCTCTCAGGACAGTCCTTGATGTAATGTCCAAGTTCGCCACAGTGATGGCACTTAGCTTGGTCTTTAGAAGTCATTACTGCATAAGCCCCAGAAACTCCTTCAGCAATACCCTTAGCAACAGCTTGAGCCACTGTGTTTTCAGTGGACATGTGACGCGTACAGCATTCTAGCATTTGCTCTATAGTAGGGTTTGTATCCACGGGTAGGGACCTCAAAATGGCTTTGCACCTTTCATTTGAATTACTTAAAGCAAGCTTACATAAGAGTTCCTTCCTTGCCTCTGCACTTTCAATCTGTTTCTCCAAAGCATCTTTAATTCTGTCTACAAATTTAATAAAACTTTCATCTAACCCTTGTTTAATAGTAGAAAAATGCATTGTTGGCATTGACTCATCATGCATGAGAAGCAGAGAGGTTTTGCTGCAGTTGCAACATCTTGTAATGCGTCTTTTGTTAAAGTTTCTAATTGATCTGCAGGTTGTTGTAATGCACCTTCACCTGCAAGCTGATCCACTGAAAAGTTTCGTCTTATTAGCATCTGCAGCATAGGAATCTGATAATATTTTCAAATGTTTTTTTTCCAATTCCTTTCCCATAGCATATATTCTGCTGGGGATAGGAGGCAATTTGCAATATTTTTACATCATGTGGAAGTAAAACATATGCAGAGAACATAGCTTCTAGAAAATTTCTAAAGATATGTGCACTTCTGCCATGGTCTTTGGCTATATTTCTTAATTGCACTAATTCCTTATTCGAAATTGCTGTCCACCTTTTTAGTGGTGGCTGCTCCACCGTTCCGTCCTTGCATGTACTCGACTGGAAATGCATTAATTTTCTGTGCAAGATCCCAATCACCAGCCTTGGCGACCTCCATCTTAATGAGAGCCCATGGGTCTGAATGAATCGTTTCAGAATCTGATTCACTGGAGGAGGCCTCTGAGGAGGACTGTATTATTAATTTGGATTTGCGTTTTATTCGCTTAGAAACGTTTTTCAAGGGTTTCACAGGCTGGTCAGAGGGTGGCGCTATTGGCACCAGGGTAGAAGCACCACAAGCACAGGAACGGGGGTTTCATAACTTGGGGGTTTCTGAAATTCCGTTCGGGGGAAGGAGGGTGTTGAGGAGGCGCGGAGGGAGGGCAGGGGGGCTGAACAGGGTGGGGGGTGCGGGGATAGGGAGTTGGGGAGCACGCACTCCAGCGTTGCGGATTGAAATACCGTGGTTACAGGGTGGATAGGTGTTTGGACGGCACTAGTGAAATTCTCCTGTCCCAGGAAAGGCTGAGGACAGGGGGGGGGAGGACAGAGCCGCTTCTGGGGAGAGGCGGGGGGCGGGACGGCAGGAGAGGTGGGGGGGGGGTGCCACCACGGCAGGATGGGGGGGGTGCAGAGGCGGGGGGAACCCGGGGGAGGGGAGGGGACAGGGGGGCAGGTCCCGGGTAGGGGCGGGCGGGAGGAGCGAACACGGAGCGGCAGCGTGGGGGGATGTCGGGGGACGGGGGGAAACGAGGGCCGGAGGGAGAGCGGGGGGGGCAGGGGTGGGGCGCGGGGGGGAGATTGGCTGGGGACGGGAACCAGACCCTCGGAACCTGGCAAGGACAGGAAGCCAGGCCAGGGGTAGGCAGGATGTGTGGCGAAATAGATAAGGAACTGCGATGGGGGTCGGGCCCCAGGACCCGCGTGGTAGAAGGAGGAGAGTGTTATCTCAGAGCCCGCGGGGACAGTGATATCCGGGCTGATTAGCAGAGTCTTATCACTCAAGCCATTTGCATTCGAAAGACCACTAACTGAACACGTTTGCAAAAGTTTTAAGAGTTAAAATTCTGAATATTTTTAGTTATAAAATGAAATAAAGGCAAGAAATTAGTTACAGAGAAATCTTGTCTAGTTTGAGTTATATAGAGAGTGTTGCCAATTTTGTCCCAAAAGGAATCGTCAGTAACAGTGTTCTTATTAGTTTCAGGAAAATGCGAGGTAATCCATAAAATAAATCTTTTAAGACTGCTTTTTTGAAAGTTTACCAGAAGAAAAGGAAAAGTTGTTAGTAGATAGAATTTCTACAATGGTTAAATAAATCTCTCTCTCAATATCAGAAAGTTTTGGGGTGCGTAAAGAGGCACCCATATTCCTTCCAACAGAAAAAAAAAAAAAAAAAAAAAAAAAAAAACAAAAAAAAATCAGAACCCCAGAAGGTCGCGCGCAATTGTTAGTTTATACATACCAATCCTTTGGGGTGAATTCTGTGGAAGGCGTCTGCTAGTCAGTTCTCCTCGAACAATCTATGTTCAGGTGTATGATGTGAGGTTCGAATCTGACCGCTGGAAAAGAAGTTTCCCTCTAGAACGAAAAGTCCCTTTTCCCAGCGAAGCGGCGTTTGACAGGCAATTAACTGAAGCCCGGGGTTTCGATGCTCAGCTACGGATCTTCTCAGAAGGATCCGTCGTCGAAGCGTTGTTGGCGCTTAACTTATATATAATAATGCGAGCCTCTCTAGGTAGGCCCGATTATTATATATAATATGCCAGCTAGCTCAGTAGATCAAGTCTTTAGCAGAGACCCAATGACTGAGTTAAGCAAGGGCCAGGCCACCGGGCCCCCTTCCTAGCAAGCTAGTGATATTCAGCTTTAGTGATTTCAGCTCTTTCATGGTTCAGCTCAGCTGCTAGGAAGGATCGCCTCGGGGCAATGGCAAGCAGACGGAGAGAGAGAGGGGAAGAGAAGACGCCGTGGTTCCGCAGTGAAGGTTTATTCAGGAGGTCTGCGAAGGGTTACAGCGTTTCTTCTTCCCTTGTGGGGGTACAGAGGGCTATTTTTATAGCCTTGGCATGGATCCAAAACCAGCCAATAGCCACAGGTTTAAGAATATTCCTTAACTGACCAATAGAAAAGGTTACAATAGTATTGTCTTAACTGGATTAAAGGGCAGGGTTTCAACACGGTCGGGTCAGAGGAACAGGATAATTCTTGTTCAGGAATGACTCAGCATTCAATTCTCCAAGGAGCTTTTCCTGTATCTTGGGGTTCACTGACACCAGGGCCATGCACTTCCAGTCTCCATATAGTGAAAGTAAGTATGTGCCCTGCAGTGGCTGGGTAATTTAGGGTGGGATTTCCATTATCCAAATTTAGATATCAAAGCATTAAAATTGAGTCATCTCCCTTGAGTTTCCCACCTAAATGTGAGAAAAAATAAGCAGTGTTTGTTCTTATACCTCCATTTTGTTCAAAGGCTGGATTGCCTTTTAGATTGCCTGTTCCACGGAACTTATGTACATTTATTCAGGTTTAAATTACTAATTTGCTGTACCTGAATTTTAGATTCACTGTCTTAATGACATGCACTCCTTACTGAGCCAGAAAAGCCCCATTAAATGGCAGACACTAAGCTGGATGAACTGCAAGGTCCTCTTGTAAAAGGGTAAATGCTTTTCACTACAAGATATTTGTGTTCTTCTCTTTTCTGGGCACTTTGGGGAGATTTCATCCATAGAATGGACAGTGGAATTCCTAGACCCTTTATCTCTATTAGTATCAGTCCAATATCCCAAGAACTAGGTAATCTTGGTTCCTTAAATAATATGAGAAAAACTCCAGAATCGGGAAGCTGTACATGGTCTCTGTCTTCTTAGATGGATATACATCTTTAAAGGGTTGATATATTTGCAGAATAGGAAAATATAATTTTAGGGGGAATATTATCTTATTTGCTTTTTCATCACATTTTTCTTAACAATTCTCCTGGAAAAGGGAGTTTTGAGTGAAAACATTTCAAACAGGGGGGATACCTCTGGAGGATAAAAGGCTTTTGGATAAAATTAATGAGCTGAACAATTCTAATTCTAAATTCTTTTGCCACACAGACATATAAATTTGGGATCATTAATAAAATAAAGTTTAAAATATGAATTACAATTTTTTAAACCCAGTCCATCTTTCACTGGTTTGGGAAATCTGATGGAATTGCTCACATGTTAGAAAAAGAGGGTTCATTCCAATTAAGTTTATTGCCTGAGCTCTGCCAGTTCAAGTGCTTGAAGCTTGTTGTGAGAAATGATGCTGTTTCAAAACTTTAGAAGACCTATTGAAACCTTATCAAAACCAACAGAAGACTGAATAAAGAAAATAATACAGCACTAAGAGCAAAGGATTCAATCACTATGTGCTCATCTACAAAAATGGGTGTTCTGCCCTTTAGACCTCTAGCCCCTCTTAACATATATTTAATATTTGCTCTTAAATTATGAGAACAAACCATCTCATTACTCATCTATAGCATTGTTTTCTAACGTTGACTTTCTCAGCTTCTGTTAATACTTGTGATTTTATAATAGAATGTTCTTGGATGGGATTTTAAAAAGATTCTGTCATCAGCTTTCTGTTTTGTTCTTGGATTTCTTTAGTGCTGGGTCAGAACTGAATGCAGCATTTGGGGGGGAAGCTGTCAACCTGTGGGGCTCTGAGGGGTCCCTGGCAGGGCATGAGGCTGCCCTGGCCCCCTGCAGCACCTCCCTGCCCATCTGCAGAGGTGGTGGAGGACATGAGAGTAATTGGTTGTGTTTTACTGTTTATCATGTTTCACCTCTAGAGCTGGGTGGGGTTTGGGTTTCTGGCTTTTTTACTTATTTCATTTTTTATTGTGTTGCTTTGGTTTAGGTTTTGTTGTTTGGTTTTTTTTTTATTTTTGGTGGAGAGCTATTCTTGTTACTATTACTTTTAATATAATTTTTCTAATTTTTTAAAAAATTAAAATAATTTCTTTTTTTATGATCAGCAGAAACCCTTCCGTGCCTGTTTGCAATCAGATCTAGGGTGAAAGGAGGTGGAAGTTGGTGCAAAGGAGCTGTAACAGGATCCAGTGGACAAGTCTCAGGTCACAGACAGGGAGGCAGGGCCCAGGTGGCCACTGAGAGGAAGGGCTGGGGCTGGAGGGGATGGGCAGAGTTGTCCATCCCATGTTGAGGAATTGTTTTTGCACTGGGCATGGTCTCCTCAGCATACCGTGGGTCAGTGTCAGCTGCACAGTGCTGTTATCACCTCTTCAGCAGCCTTCATCTCCAGCCCTCAGCCCTCTCCAATCAGCTGTACAAGGGTTGAGGACTTGACAAAGGGCAAGGTTGTAAGAGCCTGAATGAGAGATGTGGGACTCCAGGGGCTCTCCAAACTGCAGTTTATTGCATCCCAGAGGTTACAGCAGTCCAGGGTCGTGTGTGACAGAGCCTGTGCCTACAGCTGTCAGCTCCAGCTGCAGGCAGGCCTGGAGACCCTTTGGCTTTGGTTACAGTGCATTATATACTCTTCTTTGCTGAGCATAAAGATCTCTTTCACTAACTGGAGAGCTTAATTGGATAATCCTTAAATGATGAAATACATAACAGACTGAAAGAGCTCTATGAAGTCAAGTGTGATTATTTTATCCTGTGATATAGTGTGAGTATTGAAATTTTAGATTTTAGGGTGCAGGTGAAATTACAGGACTCTCCCAGTGAGCCTGTACTCCTTTATTTGCAGTATATGAATAACTTAATACAGCAGAACTAATCTATACCTTAACTTTTACCTATAGCCTAACTACTATGTGATATGATATATGATATGATATGATATGATATGATATGATATGATATGATATGATATGATATGATATGATATGATATGATATGATATATCAATCATATCATCATATCATATCATATCATTATGATACCTATATCATAACTACTATAATTACCATATGAATGTTACTATTCTCCAATCACTAAAAGTTAGTACATTACAGTTTAAGCTCAAGTTGTTTTCCGTTTTCTTGCAGTGGAAAATTCTGAGACCCTTTTTCTACTTGCCACATGTCTTGTTTGCCTGTGGTATCCTTCTGCTTGGTAAAAACATCTTCTTGTTTGAGGTGGGTTTATCTTTTTGCTCTAAGCCATAAAAATTCCTTCTAACTAACATACCCTTTGCCTCCTTGGTTATCCAGTAAGACTGGCTCAGCAATTCTTTTCTTCTATATCAAAACTTGCTTCCATTTCTATTCTATTCTCAGGTTCTACATTCAGAGATCTTTCTGCCAAGCACACACATCTGTGAGACTTTCTTGTCAATCTTTCATTATTCCCAACAGGGAGTCTGTGGTGTTGTGAGGTCCCCAGGATGAGGTGAGAGATGAGAAATTCACTCCATGTTCTCAGAAGGCTGATATTATTTGATATGATATGATATGATATGATATGATATGATATGATATGATATATATGATATATTATAATTATAGAAATGCTATACTAAAACTATACTAAACTATAGAGAAAGGATACAGAAAGAAAGCTAGAAAAGAATGAATAATAAAAACCTGTGACTGACCAGAGTCCCGACACAGCTGGACTGGGATTGGTCATTAAGTCAACACAATTCACATGCTGGGTAAACAATCTCCAAATCACATTCCAGAGCAGCAAAACATGAAGAAGCTGAGGCTTCTCATCTTCCCAGGAGAAGAAATCCTGGCAAAGGGATTTTTGAGAAAATATCCTGGTGACAGGAGTCCTCTTTCCTCCTCCTCCTCATCCTCTCTGAAGCACTCAGCCCAGCCCTGTTTGCTCTTTCACCACTGGCCCAGGTTTGGCTTCCCTTGCCCCACCTGGGCCTTTCTGAGCTGTGGTGGTTCTGCCCAGGCCAGCAGTGCCATGAAATGAGTCTCTCCCATCCATGAGCTCTGCTGGCCTGCTGCTCCTCACTCATCCAGGAGATCCCAGCATGAGGCAGAGACTTTTTACAAAAAAATCTGGTGGTAGAAGCGAGGAGCAGCCTGCCCTGGGAGGTGTTGGGTGCCTCATCCTTGGGAAGATCCAGAGCCACGTTGGACGGGGCTTTGAGCAGCTGGCTCTGGTTGGAGATATCCCTGTCCATGAGCTGCCTCAGATAATTTCTGCCCTCTCGTGGGAAATGTTATTCTCCTGGATTCACCTGAGATTCCTCCCAGGATTCTCCTGGAGTCTTTTGGTCTCTCATTTTTGGGACCTGTGTTGATAACCACAGGCCCACAATCTTCCAGGAAAGGTTCTCAATATGTTTATTCTCCTTTGGAGTTTTCACTCTAGAATCCACCTGAGACTGATCCCAGGAATGTCCCAGAGTCTTCACACCTCCTCGAGGAAGCTGAGCTCCCAAGAAACAGCCCCAGGTTCCTCCAGGGAAGATTCCCAAGATGGTTTTGCTCATTTGGAAGAATTTCTCTATGCCAGGATGCACTGGAGACTCCTCCTGGCATCTGCCAGAGTCTTCTCACTGGTTTAGGCACTTGATATCCCCGGCAGCAGCCCCAGACTGCTCCAAGGCAGGTACCTGAGGAGATATTTCTCTTTTCCTGTAAATTGGATCTTCTGTGAATTTACCTGACATTATTCCCAGGCATCTCTCAGAGTCTCAGCCTCCAGTTCCAGGACAAAAATTCCTGTCTGGCAGCCCCAAATTGCTCCAGGGAAGCTCACCTTGATCAGTTTTTGCTTTTGCAGTGAACCTGCATCTTCCAGGCTCTCCCTGAGATTCCTCACAGGCATCTCCTGGAGTCTTTGACACACAGAGCTCTAAGGAGCTGGTGGCAGCCCCAGATTGCTCCAGGGAAGATTCCCAAGATGCTTTTGCTTTCTCTATGCCAGGGTGCGCTGGAGGGTCTTTCTGGCATCTCTCAGAATCTTTTCCTCTCAAGTTTAGGCACCTGATATCCCAGGCAGCAGCCCCAGACTGCTCCAAGGCAGGTACCTGAGGAGATTTTTGTCTTTTTGTGGAAATTGGATCTTGTGTGATCTGCCTGAGACTGTTCCAAGGAGTGTCCCACAGTCTTGACCTCCAATTTCAGGATGACAAAAATGTCTAGCAGCCCCAGATTGCTCCAGGGAAGCTGACCTTGATCAATTTTTACTTTTCCAGTGAATCTGCATCTTCTGGATCTCCCAGGCAGGCATCTCCTGGAGTCTTGGGCTCAAAGAGCTCTAAGGAGCTGAGATCCCGGGTGGCAGCCCCAGAAGGCTCCAGGGAAGCTGCCCGAGGGGATTTTGTGGCAGGAAGGAGGGAGCTGAGCAGGGCTGCCGGAGCACAGGAGCAGCCCAGGGTGGGGACACATGTCCGTGTGCCCCGCTGGGCACCGTGAGGAGCAGCTGGACGTGCCCATGGCTGCAGGCTCTGGGTCTGGGCTGCTGCTGGCCGCCTTGGCCGCCTCGGCCTCCTGGTGTGGGGCGGGCAAAGGGCCGGGCTGGGCCCTGTTGGTGGTGAGTGCCGGGCAGGGCTGGCTGGGCAGTAGCAATGGCTGGCAGGGCTGGCCAGGCTGTGGCACTTTGCGGGGCTGTGGTAATGGCCAGGCTGTGGCGCTGGCCAGGCAGGGCTGGCCAGGCTGAAGCGCTGGCCAGTCTGTGGTGATGGCAGGGCTGTAGCACTGTCTGGGGCTGTGGTGATGGCTGGGCTGTGGCACTGTCTGGGGCTGTGGTGATGGCAGGCAGGGCTGGCCGGGCTGTGGCACTGTCCAGGACTGTGGTGCTGGCTGGGCTGTGGTGATGGCCAGGCTGTGACACTGTCTGAGGCTGTAACACTGACCGGGCTGCCCTGAGGCTGCAAGGCCCAGCCAGGACAGCGGCTGCCCCACTGTGGCCCTTGTTATGAACAGAAAAACTGATAATTTTTAGTGTGGAGAAACAAGTTACAAATAGCTAATTTAACCACTTTTGCTACTAAAGTGTTATCTGTGTTATGTAAATTACCAGTCGTTCTCGCTAATGACTCCTTTTGTATTAGTGGCCGAGGCCGAGTTGAAAGGCCTTTGTAACACTAAAGGTGTGAGAGAACTGCCCGGCAGGGACAGGTAAGGGAAAGACGAAACTTGAGGCGGGGGATATGCAAATTAAACTGTAAAAGACCAGAGTGCTTTGAGAAACCGCAACCTCAGACATACAGAAGAGAAGCCCAAAACAACGAGCCAAAATGAAATTGAGAAATTAGAGTGATGTCCACGTGTGAGGAACAAGCTACTGAACTTACAGAGACACTGAAAACCTTAGGAGCCCCTCGCCCTGAGTGCAAGAGTCATACAAAGCCGGGACCCCCGACCCCCGGAGAGCAGCCGAGTAAGATCGGGCGCGCCCACAGCTCCTACGAGGAGAGGACTTGCAACTCTGCCCCCAGGGGACAAAGCTGTGACTCATCCTCCTCCTGCGAGCCACCTGGGACAGTCGACGGAAACTGCAGATCCGTCGAACCACCCATATCCTGAGCTGATCATTTTTAATAAAGGCATTAAAAGGAGAGAAAGTCTCCTGCCCTGTTTATTTCAGCTGGGGGCTCGTCCGGGATTGCCACGCCGAAGAGGACCAGGACTGGCCATCTTGGACCTTCAGGACAGCTGGCGATCAGGACCAGAGAGATCTGCTCAGGACCAGTGACGCGCAGGAGCACCGGACTGGTGAGAAATTCCGGTGGCGGGAGTGGGAGACGAGCGAGTGTGTGTGTGAGTGAGACGAAAGCCGGCAGCTGGACTTTCGAAGCAAGTGAGGACCCCTCAGTACCGCGTTTCCATACCCCTGCGAAGGGATTGGCCGGGACCAGGGGGACGTGAGTGGAATCTGTGTGAGTCGTCTCCCAAGGGGGAACAAGGGCACCCCCCCCTCCGGGCGTGCGGAGGGAATATTTGTGTGAGTGGCACGCACCCCCTCCGGGCGTGTGGAGGGTACCTTTGTATGAGTCACACGCACCCCCTCCGGGCGTGTGGAGGGTAACTCTGTGTGAGTGACACGCACATTGAAAGTCCCGAGAAGGCCTTGACACGGGTGTGGGCAATATTCGGGCAAGTACACAAGCCCTGCAGGCAACTAAGTCCTGACAGAGGGAGTCAGGCACAAACCCAGCGAAGGAAGCTGAGGTTTGTTTTAAGTCCTGATAGATGTAAGTCCTTGACACGGGTGTGGGCAATCAAGAGATCAGGCAGTTGTTCTAAATTAAAGTCCTGAGCTTCAGGCAAATAATTTTTTTGAGATTACCTGTCAGTAGAGGCACCCCTGGGAGACGTGGAAAATGGGGTGTTGCGGTAGTAAGAAGACAGGCAAGAGATTGAGGAATATACTTCCCGGTAGCCCCTTAGGGGAACTGTTAGAGAAATGGGATTCGATAGAAGTCACGGAGGGATTAGATAAAGTAAAGATGATCCACTATTGTGTAGAAGTCTGGCCAGAGTTAGAAGTACAAGGAGGATGGCCCTGGTGCGGGACAAAGGACAAGTGGATGTGCCAGCAACTGAATCATTATCTGACAGCTCGAGGAGATACGGATCCTGAGCAATTATTGTATGTAGCTTGCTGGTTAAAGAATGCCATTGGGGATGAAGGGGTGCGAATTTGTAAAGTACAGAGGAAGAAAGAGGGGAATGAAGGAGGGGATGCTGAAATCAGTAAGAGATGGGACCCCCTGGACTATTTGCCCCCTTCTGCCCCTCCACCTTATAATCCTTCGGCTCCTCCAGTTCCTTCTGCACCACCACAAGTGCCTACTACACCTGCTGCACTCTCCACCCCTCCTCCAGCTCCACTTAATATGCACCCAGTCTCTTCTCCCCCTCCTACTGCTGTCCCTTTACCTCCTCCTAGCCTGGGGACAGATGCTTCTTTGCCCGATAAACAGTTATCACCTAATACACCTGCTGACCTGCAGAAGGTTCAGGGTAACTCAGATATCCCTCAAACTAGTAGTTTGGCATCTGAAGATGGGCCGTACTGTGGTACCAGATCCAAGACCTCCAAGGCAGAGAGACTCTTTCCCCTCAGGGAAGTCCCTATGGGAGGAGTGGTGGGAGGTGTTGGCTTTGTGAATGCTCCTTTAACTGCTTCTGAGGTTAGAGGATTCAAGAAAGAGCTAGGGCATTTAGTTGAAGACCCAGTGGGCATAGCAAACCAAGTGGACCAATTTTTAAGTCCAAATATCTACACGTGGGGGGAGATGAATTCCATCCTGAATATATTGTTTTCTCCAGAAGAGGTCCAGATGATTAGAGCTGCTAGCATAAGAATTTGGGAAAAGGATAACCGTCCAGGACCCCAGGTGCCAACAGGGGAACAAAAATTGCCACTAACGGATCCCAGCTGGAACCCTAATCAGGAAGAAGGGAGGAAGGCCATGATGGAATACATTAATGAGTTATTAAGAGAGGCATTAAAGGTGTATTTAAGGAGAGATGAAGAAAAAGCAAACACCAAAGCTAAGATCATGGTTGCAGTAGCAAGAGAAAGTGTGAGGTGGGAAGGTCCACCACCAGGAGGAGGCACAGATAGGCCTCTTGTATTTTCAGGTACGAGAAGGATGAAGAGACCTCAAGTCCGTTGGAGTGAACGACACGACTATTACTGTGGGAGGCAGGACATGTCAGGAGGTTTTGTAGAAAACTCAGTCTCGATGCGGCAATAGCCAGGGAATAGGATAATTTAGGAAAGATCCTTAAGGGTGACAATTAAGAGTATCAGGGGCTTTTCACGTTAGGGGACCTGATGCAACATCTAGAAAAAGCCCTTGGTAAATTTTGAGGTGGGACCCCTAAATGAAGAATTTGAATTTTTGTGTAGATGCAAGAGCAGATAAATTCTGTCTCCACAAAGTACCAGAGTAAGATCTGTATTGTAAGATACCCAAAAATATTTGAAGTTAGACAAAACAGCTAGGTGGAAGGATATCCAACAGCACAAAGACTGGCCAGTAACACCTGTAATAAGTGAAGTGAAAGTAAAAGGTACCTTATTGTTGTCTTGTTGTGTGTGTGACAGTGAGTTACAAATTCAGCCTAAACTTCCCGGGCAGGTGGGAAGGAGGCAGTGGAAAGAAGTGTGTGTGACCTGCAAAACCAGACTGATGTCCCCCAGGCAGGTGCGGGGCTGTAACTGGAGTGTGTGACCTGCAAACCAGACTAGTGTTCCCCAGACGTGTGAGGGGGCCGTAGCTGTATACTGAGACCTGTGGGCTAACCCCAGTGTGAGGGGGGACACAGGGACCTGTGATTTTTTTAACAATAAAGATCCTCTTTTGAGAGTGTGAATGACTGTAGACTAATTAAAGTATAAGTAATGTGGATTGTGCATTATAAGTTCTGCCACATCTCCTTAGAGAGAGGTACAGTGTGTTGAAAAACTGTGAGAAAAAGTTTTTGTTTTAAGTGTAAGGAGCTGAAAGAGAATTAGTATTTAAGCTGTTAATGAAAGTAAGAAATAGAAGCAAGCTATAAAAAGTAAAGAAATTGACCAATTATACATTAACCGGAGAAACTGAGTTTTGATAGAATCATAAAGTAGCAGACCATTAATGCCTGTATTTGAAAGCCCGTTTCAGGTACTCCTCATTGTTAATTTGACTGTGCAGACCAAAGGGAAAGAGTTGGACCCACATCACCGGACTCCACCCCATTCTACCTCTGGCATTGAGCTAGATTTGACATCAGCTTCTCCATCTGGCATTGGCCGTCTGGCATTGGGTCAGACACCACCCCATTCTCCCTCTGGTATTGAGCCAGAGTCCATATCACCCTCACCCTCTGGCATTAGACCGGACCTAACATCAATTTTTCTTTCTGGCATTGAGCCAGAGACCACACCACTTTCACCTGCGGGCACAGGACGAGATCCAACCGGATCACAGGTTAAATCACGCGAGTATACTGTAATAAAAGAGCCAAAGGATTTAAAGTTGACTCTCAGAAGGAAGAGTCAAGAAGACTGAACTGTATGGGAGAAATAATTGGTATCGGAAGTCTAACATAGTTTAAAATGTTTCAAGACAGTTCTGTGTGTAGAATATGTTTTTGTTTGTAAAAAGTTTAAGACTGTAAATAAGTGATTCTGGTTAAGTTCCCCAAATAGATTCTAAAGACTCCAGGTTAATCCTCTACAGAGCACTCCCCCAAGAGAAACTAAAATCGGTAGGGAACAGACCAAGAGAGGTTTAACCAGAGAAGCGGGTAGAAGAGACTCTAAAGAGCTTGGAAGCTTCTTCTCAGTAAAATTCCCCAAGAGGCAAGGCCGGGTGGGCAGGCTGTGCAAAGATGACCCATACCAGACTCTTGGGAAGGGTAGTAATGATGGCTCTAATTGCTGGAGGTGCTCTGGGGAGCCCAGGAGAGCCGTGCAGTGAGTGCTACCAACCCCTCTGTGAGGAGGAAGAAGTGAGCTCCTTGTCGAGAGTCTACATCAGTTCTAACCCTGATGGTGTTAACCTCTCCCAATTGGTCCTTTATCAGAAAAATGTGAGAGTGCATTGGATAGCCCAGAATACTGCCACTTTTGGGCAGCCCCTCCTGGGAGAGTGCCCTGTGAGGGAAGCCTGGGTGTGCTTTGAATGGGATGCTGTTGAAAAATATAAAGAATGTCCAATAGAAAATGATAACACATGTCAAGAGAGCCCGAAACACCTGGTTTTGATCTCTGGTGCTATAGCACACACAAAATTGTCAGACTGGTCTGGCACCTGCATTGCTAAAACAATAAAACCAGCTTTCTTATTACCAAAAGAAACTGGATCAAGTTTAGGAGTGACTGTATACAGGGATTTAAGAGAAACTAAACAAGATAAGCAAAATGTGATTGAAATTGAAAGAATCCAAAGTTGTAAATGCCAAATTCAGACCCCAGTGTCTATGCTAAACAAAATAATCAGGCTCCAGGCAGTATTAAAAATGAGGAATGCAATTATTAGAAACATTACTAATGCAGTGGAAAAATTGGCATGTACAAATAACCAAGAACAAACTCCTACACTTGATTGCAGTTGGGAAAATAACCTATTTTTCAAAAATGGTGGATGGGAAAAAGTGGTTTTTCTCATTGTGTGTGTACTTGTAGGATTGCTCTTTTTGCTATGCTTGTTTCCCTGTTTCAGTGGGATAGTGACCTTGGCTGGGCAAACTGACCTAAAAAAAAAAAAAAAAAAAAAACAAGAGATGTAGCAAAGTCAAGTAACCATGATTACCAGAGTGCTCAAGAAATTTATAATGAATACGAAAAATTAAATGTGAAGCGCATAAGCCAAAAATTGTAAGTTGATGCGAGCTTAAATTTAATCCCGATCAAAGCAAAAGAGGGGGGAACTGTTATGAACAGAAAAACTGATAATTTTTAGTGTGGAGAAACAAGTTACAAATAGCTAATTTAACCACTTTTGCTACTAAAGTGTTATCTGTGTTATGTAAATTACCAGTCGTTCTCGCTAATGACTCCTTTTGTATTAGTGGCCGAGGCCGAGTTGAAAGGCCTTTGTAACACTAAAGGTGTGAGAGAACTGCCCGGGCAGGGACAGTAAGGGAAAGACGAAACTTGAGGCGGGGGATATGCAAATTAAACTGTAAAAGACCAGAGTGCTTTGAGAAACCGCAACCTCAGACATACAGAAGAGAAGCCCAAAACAACGAGCCAAAATGAAATTGAGAAATTAGAGTGATGTCCACGTGTGAGGAACAAGCTACTGAACTTACAGAGACACTGAAAACCTTAGGAGCCCCTCGCCCTGAGTGCAAGAGTCATACAAAGCCGGGACCCCCGACCCCCGGAGAGCAGCCGAGTAAGATCGGGCGCGCCCACAGCTCCTACGAGGAGAGGACTTGCAACTCTGCCCCCAGGGGACAAAGCTGTGACTCATCCTCCTCCTGCGAGCCACCTGGGAGAGTCGACGGAAGCTGCAGACCCGTCGAACCACCCCTATCCTGAGCTGATAATTTTTTAATAAAGGCATTAAAAGGAGAGAAAGTCTCCTGACCTGTTTATTTCAGCCCTCGTCCCTGCCAAGGCCCCATGGTCAGGCTGCGATGGCTCCGCTGCAGCCCAGCACCATCCCAGCATTGGCCTCTCCCTCCTGCCCCGTCCCTCAGCCGGTGCTGCCCCTGGGGCGCTGGGCCTTGGCTTCCTCTTCTCCCTGGGCATCCCCTGCCGCCCGCCTGCCCAGGGTGTCCCGGGGAGCTGCTGCTGCCCCTGAGCCAGGGGCTCTGCTCTGCTGCCCTGGGCACCCCAGGGCTCCTGAAACACCCCACAGCCAGGGCAGGCCCAGAGTGTCACAATGTCTCCTTGGTTCCATCGGGCCCCACAGTGTCACAGTGCTCCCTGCGCTCCCTGAGGCCCCACATCACCCAGCCCAGGCCATTGCTGTGCTTCCAGTCACTCCCAGTATGATCCCAGTGACCCCCAGGCTCTCCCAGTATATCCCAGTTGTCCTCAGCATGCTCCCAGTCACTCCTACTTCCTCCCAGCTGCTTCCACCATGATTCCCAGTCAGCCTCAGTGTGCTTCCAGTTACTCCCAGTGTATCCCAGGAGTCCCCAAAATGGTCCTAACTGCCCTCAGCATGCTCCTACTCACTCCCAGTGGGATCCCAGTCCCTGTCTGTATTATCCCAGTTGCCTCAAGCATGGTTCCAGTTGCTCCCAATTCCTCCCAGTATGATCCCAGTTGCACCCAGTTGCTCCTAGGATAGTCCCAGTCACTGCAAATGTGATCTCACTGGCCCCCTGTATGGACACAGTCACTCCCAGTTGCTCCCAGTTGCCCCCAACATGCTCGTTCCCAGTATATCCCAGTTGCCCCAGCATGGTTCCAGTTGCCCCCAGGACAATCTCACTCATTCCCAGTGTATCCCACTAGCCCCAGCATGGTTCCAGATGCTCCCAGGACGATCTCACTTATTCCCAATATATCCCAGTTGCCCCCAGCATGGTTCCAGTTGCCCCCAGGACAATCTCACTCATTCCCAGTGTATCCCACTAGCCCCAGCATGGTTCCAGATGCTCCCAGGACGATCTCACTCATTCCCAATATATCCCAGTTGCCCCTAGCATGGTTCCAGTTGCCCCCAGGACAATCTCACTCATTCCCAGTATATCCCAGTTGCCCCCAGCATGGTTCCAGGTGCCCCCAGGATGATCTCACTCATTTCCAGTATATCCCAGTTGCCCCCAGCATAGTTCCAGTTGCCCCCCAGCCTGATCTCATTCATTCCCAATATATCCCAGTTGCTCCCTAGCACCCACCCATCATTCCCAGTTGCTCCCAGTAGCCCTCAGTGTGCTCCCAGTTGCTCCCAGTATTTCCCTGTCCATGCTCCAAGTGCTGCTCCCAGCCCTGGTCCGTGGGGATGGGAATGTCCCACTCCCTTCCCCGGGCAGGGTCACACCTGAGCCAGGTGTGCAGGGCAGGACCTTGCCCTGACCCCAAGCTCTGTCCTGTGGTGTTGTGAGGTCCCCAGGACGAGGTGAGAGATGAGAATTTGACTCCATGTTCTCAGAAGGCTGATATATTATTATATAATATTACATTACATTACATTATATTATGATATACTAAAACTATACTAAAGAAGAAGAAAGGATACATCAGAAGGCTAGAAAGGAATGAATAATAAAAACCTGGGACTCCTGAGAGAGTCTGACACAGCTGGCTGTGATTGGTCATTAAGAAAACACATTTCACATGGAAACAATGGAAGACTCACCTACCACATTCCAAAGCAGCAAAACGCAAGGAGAAGCAATAAGATAAATATTATTTGCATTTTTCTCTGAGGCTTCTCAACTTCCCAGGAGAAGAAATCCTGGCTGTGAAAAATGCATGTATTTTATGATTGGCTTTTCCCACATATTAAAATGAATATTAAATGTGTTGTGTTAGAAAGCAATGCTGTATCAATTCTCTTTAGTAGTGTGGTAAATATAGTTTTATGTTATAAAAAAAGTTAAAATACAAAGGATGCTATGTAAGATCCTATTTTTAAAGAAAGGACTCACAGTGAGATAGCAGCCACAGGACACCTAAATATTTCAGAGAAAAAGAATTTATTGCCCTCTTATCAGAAGAAACTAACTTCTTCCCGCCTCTAAGGCGCTGTTAGGATTCAGAGGAAGAAGTTGACGATGACCAGACAGAATCCTGTATTTGAATGGAATTTATGCATCATGGATGAGGTATATGAATATGCAACAGGCTATTGTTTTTAAGGCTTAATCCTTTGTTAACGGGTGTCCTTTTGGGGCTCCTGCTGCCCAGAAAAAGGTACGTGGACGTCCGTAACTCTTTGTCTCTACTGTCTCATATTGTCCTAATTCAATTTGTCCAAATTATTATCACTCTAATTATATTACTATTTTTATAACCATTTTATTACTATTCAACTATTAAAATTTTAGAAACAAGTGATTGGCATTTTTCCCACTGGCAAAGGGATTTTTCAGAAAACATCAGTGACACTGTCCCAGCTGCAGGATCTGCTTGCCATCAGCCCTGAGCCCAGCCTGGTGCTGAACAAAGGGGCTGGCCTGGGGTCATCCCCTGATGGGGGCTGTGCACCCCCTCTGCCCCCTCCCCAAATTCCCTCAGGGGGAGCAAGAGCTGGGGCAGGAGAGCGCTCTGGGGAGGAACAAGGGGTGACACCGGCATGGGGGGGACACACACAGCCCCTGGGGACGCCCCCTCACCTTCTCCTGCAGCACCAGGAGGATGAACCCCAACATGGAGCCACAGAGCCCTGGCAGCATCTTGAGGAGTGGGGTCTGGTGGCTGCTTTGGGGGGTCACATCTGCCTGAAAACCCCTCCCAAACCCCTCAAACCACCCCACAGCTCTTGGCCAGGACTCCCCAAAGCACTCCCTCTGTGGTGGTGTTTGAGGGTCCCCAGGACGAGGGAAGAGATGAGAATCTTGACTCCATGTTTCAGAAGGCTGATTTATTATTTTATGGTATATATTATAAGAAAATGATGTATTAAAACTACACTAAAGAAAGAGAAAGGAAACATCAGAAGGCTAGCAAAGAAAGGAATAAAATCTTGTGACTGCTCAGAGTCCTGACACAGCTGGACCTATGCATGGTCATTAATTAAAAACAACCACATCAGACCAATCGAAGATGCACCTGTTGGTAAACCATCTCCAGACCACATCCCACAGCCATCACATAGTTCTTGTTTACATTTCTTTTATGAGGCTTCTCAGCACCTCAGGAGAAAAATCCTAGTGAAAGGATTTTTTAGAAAATATATCTGTGACATTCCCTGCAATGTAAATGGCCCTAAGAGCCACCAAACCCCCTTCCCATCTCCCCCCAAACCCACCCAAATTCTCTCCAAGCCGCACAGCCCGGCCAGGACCCCAAACCCCCCTCACAGTTGGCCAAAAAAGCCCCCCAAACCCCCTCCCAGCACCAAAAACACCCCAAGAGCCACAGAAGCCTCTCCCCATTCCCCCAGGACCCCCCAAACCCCCTCCCACCCCCCTGGCAATGACCAGGAGAGGTTGGTGGGCAGGAACATCCCCAGCCAGGAGCAGCTCAGGCACTTCAGCAGCGATTTGGGCACTTTGCGGGGACACTCCAAATGGGAAGACTCAGGCCAGGGACTGGGACAGAACCAGAATTCCTGGAGAACAGATGTGCTCAGGGGGACAAACTCTGCCAGCACAGCTACAAAACTGTGGCTTCACAGCCCTACAACACCCACATCCTCCTGGATATTCCTCTGAAGCCCAAATTCACCTCCAAATCGCAGTGAAGTGGTGCAGCTTTAGATCTCCTTGTTTAATTTCTTTATTTTTACCTCCATTTTGGGTGTTTTGATGGGATAAAGATGGAAATTATTTAGGTTGGAAAAGACCTCCAAGGATCCTCCAGCTTTGCTCGATGCCACCAGAAGAAACAATTGGACAGAGCAGAATTTTTAGGGTCCAAAGGTATGTTGGGGGTCCTTTTGTTCCTTTTACTTAGAGAATTGCTAGGAAACACTAAGAACTGGATACTTAAGAAAACAAAAGATGTGATCAAGCTCAGGGGAGGAGGGCATCTGGCTGCACTTCTCTTATCTGGGAGCTTCTCCTGAGCCCAGCCCAGAGCTGCTTCTCCAGCTGGGGGTTAGAAATTTAACTCGGGGTAGAAACCAATTTTAGATTTAGCTGAAGTCTGCTGTTTAATCTCCTGTAGTCTGTTAATTTGTGTGATCCCAAAAAAGCCTGCAGAGAAAACAAAGGAGATTCAAGGCTATCTAGAAAGGAATGCAAACATCCAAGCTGAAGAGAGATAAGGAGAGGGGGCCCCCCACCGACCCTGGGGCTGAAGCAGATGGAAAAACTGAATCTGGGTTACAACTACGTGACTGAACAACTGGCAGGCTCATAAAATTTATAAGACAGTTTAATACATGTGTGCCAGGAAAATTAATCCACAAACATCAGAGGTTTATGTCCAAAAAGGAGACAGAGAAGTCCTTTGACTTTATTTGAATAAAGGGAGATGCCATGGGGCATTCCCCTGGGGTCTCTCAAAGTTTTGGAGGATGCAGCCTCCTTTTTATCCCAATTTCCCTTCTCTCTTTCCCCATTGGCTGAGGTACTTGAGAGGGACAGACTTCCCAAAACACCTGATACCAAAGATTTCCCTCTAATGTATAACCCTCCCTTTTAATTTTTAAATCCTATGGAATGTAGGGGTTTCCCCCATTGTTTCTTTCATCTTTCAACGTACAATTTCATTTATCAGCAACCCTAAAGTTTATTTGTAAAAGTAAATATCTTTTTCCATTGATCAGTGGAATCCTTCCCATTGTTTCTTTTATCTCTCAGTGCTGGTTTTATCTAGCAGCAGACCCAGAGCTGGTTTGTAAAGACAAATCCCACATTCCTCTCATATGCATATGTCTTTTATGCATATGCAACAAGTTAAGAGGTAAAATAGATTTGGAATTTTCGGGGGTGCCCATGTCCTTAGGGCAGTACTGAAATCAATCATACAGGCTTTACAGCTTCCACAAATTGTGGGTTTTTTTCTGCAAATCAGGGTGAGCCTCTGCTGTGAGACTGCACTGGGACCTTATTAACACCCACCTCACTGAGAGAGGGACCCATCCCCATCTGCCTGGGACCCTGAGCTTGGCACTCCCTGCCCTGCAGCCACTGTTATAGATACATATTATAATAGTGGCTTTTCACACATGTAAAAATGGATTTTGTATCTGTGGTGATAAAATAACTTTGCTATAGAGATATCGTTTCTATTTCTGTTGCTAATTAAGGTTAGACATAGTAGTGAAATACCAGTATAATTATGCTTGTGCTAAAATGCCTGCTTTGGTTGGGATAACATCCAGTTGAGAGGAATAGCAGATTTGTCTTTACAAACAAGCTGCGGGTCTGCTGGTAAATAAAACCAGCACTGAGAGATTAAAGGAACAATGGGAAGGATTCCACTGATTGATAAATGGGTTAGGTTTGCTGATAAATGAAATTGGACATTGAAAGATGAAAGAAACAATGGGGGAAACCCCTAAATTCCATAAGATTTAAAAATTAAAAGGGAGGGTTATACATTAGAGGGAGATCTTTGGTATGAGGGAAGTCTGTCCCTCTCAAGTACCTCAGCCAATGGGGAAAGAGAGAAGGGAAATTGGGATAAAAGGAGGCTGCATCCTCCAAACTTTTGAGTGACCCCAGGGGAATGTCCCATGGCCTCTCCCTTTATTCGAATCTCCTTTTTGGACATAAATCTCTGATGTTTGTGGATTAATTTTCCTAACACAATGCACACAGGATGAAGACACCTGTACAGATCTGCCAACTATCAGCAACCGCTGTCTGAAGGCAGTATGGACCAGGCCCAAAATTGAAGATGATGATGATAAAAAAAGGACTAAAACCACAAGCCAGGAATACTCATGCTCTAAAAAGGCAGATCCAAGGAGGAGATATGCTAAACAGTTCTTGGAACATGTAAACTAGTTTGGGAAAAAGTTTACTATGCATAGGGTCTATGAATATGCAAAGTTTGATGCAAGGGAAAAGGTATTTAAGGGGTATCCCCGGCTGAGTGCCAAGATGCACCTGGCTGTAATAACCTTTGCTCTAGGGTCCTTGTTTCCTATTGTCCTTTATTAAACTTTTAAATCTTTCACTGGAGACTGAAGGTGTTTTTCACCCCCACAACCCCTGCCTGCTGATCCATCTTGCCAGCCCAGCCTGGTGCTCCCCGAGCCCTGCTGGGGCACTGGGATCATCCAACCCACCCCTGTGGGATTGTGCAGCAGAGCCTCTGTCAATGCTGTAGTTGTTGTTCTTTGTTTGCTTTATTATACACACCAGTAAAGAACTGTTATTCCTATTCCCGTATCTTTGCCTGAGAGCCCCTTAATTTCACCATTCTAATAATTCAGAGGGAGGGGGTTTACATTTTCCATTCCAAGGAGGGCTCCTGCCTTCCTTAGCAGACACCTGGCTTTCAAACCAAGACAAGGTTAAAAATCAGCTCTTTCCAAGGAGTTTCCAACATGGAGCTGAGACCCAATGGATGTTCCTGCCCCAGCGTTGAGTCAGGTGCCTACAGGGATCCAGGATGATGTGGAGACCACCAGCCAGGCGTCTTCCCAACTTGGATTATTGGGAATGTGGGACACCAGGGCTCTCCGCAATGAGGGTTCTCTGATGGGGGATGGAACTGGAGCAGAGCACGAAGCTCTTCCTGCAGCTGGGGCACTCGCAGGGCTTCCCTCAGCGGTGCCTCCACTGGTGTTGATTCAAGACTGAGCTGGTCCTGAACCTCTTCCCACACTCAGGGCACTCATAGGGCCTCTCCCCAGTGTGGATGCGCCGGTGCCTGGTGAGGTGGGAGTTGTGCTTGAAGCCCTTCCTGCAGTTGGGGCAGTGGAAGGGCTCTCCTCAGTGTGAATCTGCTGGTGGGTGAGGAGAAGGGAGCTGGTCTGAAACAATTTCCCACACTCAGAACACTCGTAGGGCCTCTCCCCTGTGTGGATCTTCTGGTGGGAGGTCAGGTGGGAGCTCCGCAGGAAGTTCTGGCCACATTCCCAACACTCGTAGGGCCGCTCCCCAGTGTGGATGCGATGGTGGATGGTGAGCTGGGGGCTGTCTCTGAAGCCCTTCCCACACTCAGGACACTCGTAGGGCTTCTCCCCAGTGTGGATCATCTGGTGGTGGAGCAGGTGGGACCTCCAGCTGCAGCCCTTCCCACACTCCAAGCACTTGTGGGGCTTCTCCCCATCATGAAGCTGCTCATGCAGCACCAGCTCCGAGCTCTGGCTGAAGCTCTGTCCACCTTCCTGGCTCAGGGTGGCTCTTTCCTCCTCAGAGCACCCTGGGCTGGGTTTGCAGCCCCTCCTCCTGGGGGATCTCTGGGGTTTTTCCTCCCCATCAGATTCCTGAGTGGAATCACTCACAACAGCCTCTTCCACAAGGTTCTGGCATGGGGATTTGTCCTCCCTGGTCTCCATTCTCAGCTCCTTGTCTGGGGAAGAAGGACAAAGAGAGAATGGGATTTGCCTCCATGCCAGAAGGAAGGAGACCCTCCCAATGTGTCCCCAGCAGGACGGCATCAGCAGCAGGATTGTCCTGCAGCCAGGGGCTGTGCTGGGTGGGAGATGGAGCAGCACAGAGGGGGAAAGGGGCACTGACTTCCTCCTCACCTGCCAGGGGGTCCCAGGGCATCTTCCTCTTCCTCACAGCCTCCTCCATGCAGCCAAGATTTGGGAATGGGATATCCTGCTTAGCAAGGAAAACAGGGGATGAGCATACTGGGTTTGAAGGTCCCCCTGACCAAATCCATGTCTAGACGTCAGCATCATGTGTCCATAAAAATCTGCTCTAAAAAAGCCTCCCAGGAGTTCCCCATCTCTGGTCTCTCAGTTCTGGGGTTCTGGGATTCCTCCTTGTCCAGCCTGCTGGGAGTCCCAGGAATGCAAAAAGCTCCTCTCTATTCTGTCTCCCCACTTAGGGATGCTGGGGCTTTTGGGGGTCCCTTCTCCCCTCATTCTCTGCTCAGGGCTGCAGCGGCTCCAAGGAGTCCCCCCTGCCCCTCTCCAGGCTCTTGAGGCTCCCGCCAATGGCGGTGCTCCCCCCTCTCTGGGCTCCCCACTTTGGGCTCCTGGGGGACACAGGGCTCTGCTGTCCCCACAAGAGGCCTTTTCTGCTCAGCTTTGGAGTTCTTCATTCTCCAAACATCCCCCCAGAAAAATCCAAGGGACCCCCCCAGGATATCTGAGCTGAGCTCCCCCTCCCCAGTCACGATCCCATGGGTGGGGGCTGCGAATTCAGGGTGGTGCTGAGGCACCTAAACCTGCACTGTATCCCACAGGTGTGGCCAAGGGAACAGCAGGGCTGGGGACAAGCCATGAGGAAGGACTACCACAGCCACATTCCTGGATTCACTCCTGCACCGAGGAGCTTGCAGCCTGGTGGAGACGTCCCACAGGAGAGCAGCTCCATGTCACACCCCCAACACCTGCCCTGCTCCAGGGCTGAATCCAGAGCCTGTTTCTGCCTGGCCGAGAACACAGAGGGAGCTGCAGGACATCTCAGCCCTGCCTGGATCCTTCTCTTCTCCAGGTGAGCGCCCCCAGCTCTCCCAGCCTGGCTCCAGATCAGAGGGGCTCCAGCTCTTGCAGCATCTCTGGTGCCTCCTCTGGACTGGTTCCAGCAGCTCCAGCTCCTTCCTGTGCTGGCCCCCAGGGCTGGGGCAGCTCTGCAGGTGGGGACTCACCTGAGTGGGGCAGAGGAGCAGAATCCCCCCCTCCCCTGCTGCCCACACTGGGGCTCAGTCCAGGCTCAGGGGGGTTTCAGGGCTGGGGCTTCCTTCTGCTTTCCTCGATCTGCCTTTGTCCCTCCCTCCCCCCTCCTCCTCCTCCTCTTCCTCCCCTCCTCCTCTTCCTCTTCCTCTTCCTCCCCTCTCCCCTGCCCTTCCCCTCCCTCCCTCCTCCTCCCCCCAGCAGCAGCCACCCTCGGTGCCCCGTTCCCGCAGCCCTCGCAGCCCGGCAGGAGCGGGGATGGAGCCGGGACAGGTCGGGATGGGCAGCGCGGGGCTCTCGGCTGCTCCCAGCCACTGCGGGCGGGGGGAACCCGGCCCGGGCCAAAGGAGAGGCAAACTGGGCAAACTGGGGGCTGCACATCCCAACTGGGCCTTGCTGGGGACCCTGCCTGGCCACTGCCAGCCCTTGGGGCTCCTCTCGGCACATCCGCCCGGGGGGAATGCACACAGGGCTGGGGGATCCCAGCAGTGGCAGCACTGCCAGGGACTGGGCTGGACTGGGATCGTACTGGGAGTGACTGGGACTGTACTGGGTTTGTACTGACATCATATTGGGATTGTACTGGGAGTGACTGGGACTGTACTGGGTTTGTACTGACATTCTACTGGGATCGTACTGGGAGTGACTGGGACTGTGCTGGCTTTGTACTTGGATCATATTGGTATCATGCTGGGACTGTACTGGGTTTCTTCTGACATCATACTGGGATTATACTGGGACTGTACTGGCTTTATATTGATATCATACTGGGATCATACTGGGAGTGAGCAGCAGCCCGCAGGGGCACTTGAGACCATGCTGGGGGCAAATGGGATATACTGGGAATGACTGGGATGGTTCTGAGAGTGACTAGGAACAGCTGTGAGCAACTGGGATCATGCCAGGAGCAACTGGGAGTGACTGGCTGCACGCTGGGGGTGACTGGAAACAACTGGGCTTATACTGGGATGAACTGGGATCATGCTGGAGCTGACTGGGATCATACTGGCAGTGAGTGCCACTACACTGAGGCTGACTGAGAGTGCTTGGGAGCAAATGGGATCATACTGGAAGGAACTGGGAACATGCTGGCAGGAACTGGTGTACACTGGGAGATACTGGGAGGGACAGGAACAAAAGTGAGGGGGAAAGAGAGCAACTGGAACCATGTGGAGCACAACTGGTTCATACTGGCAGGGACTGGGAGCACACTGGGCTCATCTCTGGATCATACTGGGAGGGACTGGACTAATACTGGGAGGATCTGAGAGTGACTGGGAACACACCCTGCACATCATCCCCCATACTGGGCCTGACTGGGAGCAACTGGGAGCACGCTGGGAGCAAATGGCATCATACTGGGACTGACTGGGCTGATCTAGGAAGCAACTGGAACCATGCTGGAGGCAGCTGGGACCATACTGGGAGAGATTGGAAGCAACTGGGATTATACTGAGACCACACTGGGAAGGCTGGCATGTGACTGGGATCAAACTGGAGCTTACTGGGATCATATTGGGGATGAAAGGGAGTGACTGGGATCACACTTTGGGCTACTGGGAGCAACTGAGAGAAACTGGGATGATGCTGCAAGCAAACTGGAGGAACTGGGAAGGACTGGATGCCTGCTGGAGGCAACTGGGATATTCTGGGCATGACTGGGGGATCATACTGGGAGAACTGACACCTTACTGGGGCCACTGGCAGTGCCTGGAAATGACTACAGACATGCTGGGGGGAACTGGGATATACTGGGAGTGTCTGGAACCATACTGGGTGTGCTGGAACCACACTGGGAACAACTGGGAGCACACTGGGGGCAAGTGGGACCATGCTGGGGAGAACTGGGACCATGCTGGGGGCAACTGGGAGTGAGTGGGACCATGCTGGGAGGGACTGGGATCATATGGGGAGTGACTGGGACTAGAGCAGGGGCAACTGGGTTCAACTGGGACCCTACTGGGAGTGTCTGTAACCATGGGGGAGTGATGGAAGCACACTGGGAACAGCTGGGCCCATGTTGGGAGCAACTGGGATCCCACTGGGGGCACTGGCATCAGACTGGGAGTGACTTGGAGCAATTGGAATGATGGTGAGAGCAACTGTGACAAAGTGGGAGTGAGTGGGAAGAACAAACTGGAAACAACTGGGATAAACTGGGATAGACAGGGAATCACTGGGATCATACTGGAGGCTACTGGGGTCATGCTGGCATTGACAGGGAGCAACTGGGATCACAATGGTGGCACTGGAATTGTACTGGGACTGTCTGGGAGCAACTGGGATTAGACTGCTAGTGACTGGGATCATACTGGGAGTGGCTACACTCATACTGGGATTAGAGTGGGTGTGATTGGGCCCTGACTGGGGGTTACTGGGAGCTGCCAGGCCCATGCTGGAGCCAACTGGGGACATAATTAGAGCAACTGGGAGCAACATAATTAGATAAAACTGGGGGCAAGTGAACCACGCTGAGGTAACTGGGAGTGCCTGGGAATGACTGCCAGAATGTTCAGGGCAACTGGGATATACTGGGAGGGTCTGAGACAATATGGGTGTGGGACTGGGAGCAGACTGGGAGTGACTGGGAATGCGCTGAGGGAACTGGGAACACACTGGGGGTAAGTGGGAGTTACTGGGGCCCTGCTGGGAGAGACTGAGATCATACTGGGAGTGCCTAGGACTATGCTAGGGACAACTGGGAGAACTGGTTCAGCCATCCTGGTCCAGATGGTCCCAGTCCATATCTGATTCCACTCCCTATTTGATCCCAATCCATATTTCCACGTATCTGATCCCAGTCCATATTTGATCTCTGTCCATAGTTGATCCCAATCCAGGTTTATCCCAGTCTAAATAATCTCAGTCCAGTTTATCCTAGTCTGTACAATCCCAGTCCATATTTGATCCCAGTCCATGTTTGATCTGAGTTCCTATCTGATCCCAGTCCACATTTGATCCCAGTCCAGTTTGATCCCAGTTCCTATTTGATCCCAGTCCATATTTGATCCCAGTCCATGTTTGATCTGAGTTCCTATCTGATCCCAGTCCACATTTGATCCCACTCCACAGTTGATCCCAGTTCCTATTTGATCCCAGTCCATATTTGATTGCAGTCCACAGCTGATCCCAGTCCCTATTTGACCCCAGTCTTTATTTAATCCCAGTCTAGTTGATCTTTAGTCCACATATTTGATCCCAGTCTATATAATCTCAGTCCAGTTTATCCCAGTCTGTAGGAACCCAGTCCATTTGATCCCAATCCACATTTGATCCCAGTCCATATTTAATCCCAGTCCATAGTTTATCCTAGTCCATGTTTGATCCAGTCCCAGTCCAAAGTTTATCCCAGGCCATATTTGATCCCAGTCCAGTTTATCCAGTGCATAGTTGATCTTAGTCCATATTTGATCCCAGTCCATTTTTATCCCAATTCATATTTGATCCCCATATAATCTCAGTCCAGTTTATCCCACTCTGTAGGATCCCAGTCAATAGTTGATCCCAGTTCCTATTTGATCCCAGTCATTATTTGGTCCCACTCCATAGTTGATCCCAGTCCAGTTTATCCCAGTCTGAAGGATCCCAGTCCCTAGTTGATCCCAATCCATATTTGATCCTAGTTCCATATTTGACTGCAGTCCAAATGATCCCATTCCACATTTGATCCCAGTCCATATTTGATCCCAGTCTATATAATCTCAGTCCAGTTTATCCCAGTCAGGATGATCCCAGTCCGTATTTATCTGAGTCCATATTTGACACCAGTCCCTATTTGATCCCAGTCCATATTTGATTCCAATCCATATTTAATCCCATTCCATTTTTTATCCCAATCCATATTTAATACCAGTCGCTATTTGATCGTAGTTCCATATTTGATCCCAGTCCAAATGATACCAATCAGTGTTCGATCCCAGTCCATATTTGATCACAGTCCATATTTGATTCCAGTCTTTATTTGATCCAGTTTTAATAATCTCAGTCCAGTTTATCCCAGTCTGTACAATCCCAGTTTTTATTTGATCCCAGTCCATATTTAAACCCCAGTCCATGTTTGATCCCCATCCCTATTTGATCCAAATCCCTATTTGATCCAAGACTCTATAATCTCAGTCCAATTTATTCCAGTCAGGATGATCCCAGTCCATAGTTGATCCCAGTTTATATTTGATCCCAGTCCATAGTTGATCCCAGTCCTTATTTGATCCCAGTCCATATTGCCCTGCACACATTCCAAAAGTCTGGAATTCCAGCTCCCAGCCAGGAAAATATGTTCCCACCCTTGAAGGCAAATGGAGCAAAATCCTACAGAAACATTTCCCTGCCAGCCTTCAGCTCCTGGACTGGGAATTAAAATAATAATTGGGAAATAAAATAATAAATAATCAGGTGAGGGTCTGTGGGGACAGAGGGGGCAATTAAATCAGGGCAGGGTCAATTAAATCAGGGGAGGGATCAATTAAATCAGGGGAGGTGTCAATTAAATCAGGGGAGGGTCTTTGGTGGTCACTGGGGCAATAAAACAAAGGAGAGTATTTGCTGGTCCCTGGGTCAAGGGAGACACTGAGAGAGAGACAGAGCAGGCAAAGAGAGGCAGGAGAGAAAAGGGGACACAAACACAATGAGCTGAGAAGGCGGCACTCTGCAAACAGAACTGCAACGGACTGAACATGAATGGGAGAGAAATCAGTAAGTCTGAGAGTTTTATTTGCTATCAAATACATCCCACACACCCAGTCCCACACAATCCCCATCCCACCACTCTAATTGAGATCCCACTATTCTAAATCACCTCCCAACCCCATCTCAGCCTGGTGGCTGTGGAATCAAGTGAGTTTGGCATGGAATTGAGTTTTTTTGAGGCGGGAACAAGAAATTTGAGCTGTTATGGAGCCATTAGGGGTTAAAAATCAGTTGTTTTCAATTGGGTTCAAGTGCTTTTTAGGTGACAGATGTATCTGCTATGGGTTTTGGATTGTAAAGACATTGAGAAGAGGAAAAAATTAAGGCCAAACCAAAAGGAGAAGCAGCCAGGTGTGTTCCCAACATGGATCAGAGGGAAGGTGAGTGACCAGGGCTGTGCCCAAAGTGCCTCCTCCAGGGGGGGATGGAGCTGGAGCAGAGCACGAAGCTCTTCCCACACTTGGGGCACTCGCAGGGCTTCCCTTAACGGTGCCTCCGTTGGTGTTGGGTCAAGTGAGAGCTCTGTGAGAAGCTCTTCCCACACTGGGGACACTCGTAGGGCCTCTCCCCAGTGTGGATGCGCCGGTGTCTGATGAGGGAGCAGTTGTGCTTGAATCCCTTCCTGCAGTGGGAGCATTGGAAGGGCCTCTCCTCTGTGTGAATCCGATAATGCAGGAGGAGATCTGACTTCATCTGAAACCCCTTCCCACACTTGGAACATTCGTAGGGCCTCTCCCCTGTGTGGATCTTTTGGTGGCGGATCAGCATGGAACGCTGCCTGAAGCTCTTCCCACACTCCCCACACTTGTAGGGCCGTTCCCCAGTGTGGGTCCTTTGGTGGCTGATGAGGATGGAGCTCTGGCTGAAGCTCTTCCCACATTCCTCACACTCGTGGGGCCGCTCCCCAGTGTGGGTCCTTTGGTGGCTGATCAGGTGGGAGCTCTGGCTGAAGCTCTTCCCACATTCCTCACACCTGTGGGGCCTCTCCCCAGTGTGGATGCATCGGTGCCTGACAAGATGGGAGTTCTGCCTGAAGCCCTGCCTGCAGTCAGGGCAGCGGAAGGGCCTCTCCTCTGTGTGCGTGCGCTGGTGCACGAGGAGATGGGAGCTGGCATGAAACCTCTTCCTGCATTGATCACACTCGTAGGGCTTCTCCCCAGTGTGGGTCCTCTGGTGCACAATCAGTTCGGAGCTCCACCTGAAGCTCTTCCCACACTCCATGCATGAGTGGGGCTTCTCCCCATCATGGAGCTGCTCATGGAGCACCAGCTCCGAGCTCTGGCTCCATCTCCGGCCGCCTTCCCGGCCCAGGCTGGCTCTTTCCCCCTCAGATCCCCGCCAGCTGCGTTTGCAGCCCGTCCTCGTGCGGCATCTCCGGGCCTTTTCCTCCCTGTTGGCTTCCTGTGCCCTGGAGCTGCTCAAAATGCCCTCTTCCACCAGGTTCGGCCGCAGGCATTTGTCCTCCCTGCTCTCCATGCTCAGCTCCTGCTCTGGGGGAGGAAGGACAAGGACAGGATGGGATTTGCCTCCGTGCCACAGGCAAGGGCAAAAAGATCCCCCCAGGGCTGAGCTGCAGCTGGGGGCCGTGCTGGGCTGGGAGATGGAGCAGCACAGAGGGGAAAGGGGCACTCATCGCCAGCTCGGGGCTGTGCACAAATCACAAACAGGACGGGACTGCCAGGAACGCGTCTTGAGCTGTTTTATTTCCCACCATCTGTCTCATTACTTGGTTATGACAATGGGAAGATGCCAGCAGCCCACATCCCAGGTAGCAGACAAAGAACTTCATGTTAAAACTTTCTTTAAAAGGTTTTTGACCAATCACACAAAGCAAAAGCATATTGACAGTAGTTCCATCCAAGCACTATAAACACACTGTCAGTCAAAACAATGCTTGCTTATTTCAGATACAATACCTGCTCATAAGCCTTTAAACACAATGCACAGAGCTCCATTATTTACCTTGGAACTTCCTAATACCTTGCTAGATATACTTTTCTGCAGGTTAGGGACTTATTCTAGATAAGTGTTAATGCACAGACCATTGTTCTATTTCTCCTTACTTTCTACTTCTTATATAATTTTTCTGCTGACCAATCTTATGGCTGCTGCAAAGCTCTAATCACAGTTCTACTGTCTCTGAGGCTTGTCTTTTGCAGCTTTCCCAAAACCCTCTGATTTTAAGGACTCCCAGAGACACTGACTTCCTCCTCACCTTCCTCAGTGTCCCGGGGCATCTTCCTCTTCCTCGCAGCCTGCCAGGGGTTGGCAATGGGAAATCCTGGTTTGGGGAAAACAAATGATGAGCATGTTGAGTTTGAAGGTCCCTCTGCCCGAGTCCATCTCTACAAGTCACCGGACACCTGGGCTCCAGAAAACCCTCCCAAACACCAAGATTCAGCCCTGAAAAAGCCTCCCAGGAGTTCCCTGTCCCTGGTCCCTCCCCTTTGGTGTTCAGGGGTTCCCCTGTCCCAGCTGCTGGGGTCACGCTTGGATTGGGGGTCCCCTTCTCCTCGGTGCCCGCCCTGCCCAGGCTGCTGGCAGTCCCAGCAATCCCAAAAGCTCCCCCCTCTTGGCTCTCCCCATTTCGGGATGCCGGGGCTGTTTGGGCTCCCGGGCTCCCTTCTCCCCTCATTCTCTGCTCGGGGCTGCAGCGGCTCCAAGGAGTCCCCCCTGCCCCTCTCCAGGCTCTTGAGGCTCCCGCCAATGGCGGCGCTCCCCCCTCTCTGGGCTCCCCACTTTGGGCTCCTGGGGGACACAGGGCTCTGCTCCTCCAGGCTGCCTCTGCCGGCAGCCGCCACCGCCACCCCCCGATGTCCCCCCGAGGGGCCTTTTCCGCTCAGCCTTGGACTTCTTCATTCTCCAAACATCCCCCCAAAAACCCAACTGGGAGCAACTGGGAGTGACTGGGAACATGCTGGAGAGAACTGGGCTACACTCGGAGATACTGGGAGGGACTGGAACAAAAGTGAGGGGAAAGAGAGCAACTGGAACCATGTGGAGCACAACTGGTTCATACTGGCAGGGACTGGGAGCACACTGGGCTCATCTCTGGATCATACTGGGAGGGACTGGACTAATACTGGGAGGATCTGAGAGTGACTGGGAACACACCCTGCACATCATCCCCCATACTGGGCCTGACTGGGAGCAACTGGGAGCATGCTGGCAGCAAATGGCATCATACTGGGACTGACTGGGCTGATCTAGGAAGCAACTGGAACCATGCTGGAGGCAGCTGGGACCATACTGGGAGAGATTGGAAGCAACTGGGATTATACTGGGACCACACTGGGAGGGCTGGCATGTGACTGGGATCAAACTGGAGCTTACTGGGATCATGGGGGATGAAAGGGAGCGACTGGGATCACACTTTGGGCTACTGGGAGCAGCTGAGAGAAACTGGGATGATGCTGCAAGCAAACTGGAGGAACTGGGAAGGACTGGATGCCTGCTGGAGGCAACTGGGATATTCTGGGCATGACTGGGGATCATACTGGGAGAACTGACACCTTACTGGGGCCACTGGCAGTGCCTGGAAATGACTACAGACATGCTGGGGGCAACTGGGATATACTGGGAGTGTCTGGAACCATACTGGGGGACTGGAACCACACTGGGAACAACTGGACCATGCTGGGGAGAACTGGGACCACACTGGGGGCAACTGGGAGTGAGTGGGACCATGCTGGGAGGGACTGGGATCATATGGGGAGTGACTGGGACTAGAGCAGGGGCAACTGGGATCAACTGGGACCATACTGGGAGTGTCTGTAACCATAGGGGAGTGATGGAAGCACACTGGGAACAGCTGGGCCCATGCTGGGAGCAACTGGGATCCCACTGGGGCACTGGCATCAGACTGGGAATGTCTGGGAGCAACTGGGATTAGACTGCAAGTGACTGGGATCATACTGGGAGTGGCTACACTCATACTGGGATTATACTGGGTGTGAATGGAACCTGACTGGGGGTTACTGGGAGCTACTGGGCCCATGTTGGGAGAAAATGTGACACACTGGGAGCAACTGGGAACGGCTGGAAGGTTCTGGAACCATGCTGAGAGGACTGAGACTACAACTGGGCCAACTGGGATCATACTGGGAGCAACTGGGGCCACCCTTTGAGCAACAGATGGAAACTGGGATTATGCTAGAGGAAACTGGGAGTAACTGGGAGTTTCCCGTCGATGCCCCCAAAAATCCCCAATTTCCCCTCAGACCCGCCCCCAAACCCCCAGTTTCCCCCGGCCGCACCTCAGCCCCACTCACCCCTCACAATCTCCCGCCTCCGCCGGGTGCGCGGGCTCCCAGCAATAGCGGCGCGCCCCACCCCGATCCAACCAATCACAGCACTGCATGTCCCTGAACTAACCAATCACGCCGCGTCTCCCTCAGCAACGCCCGCCTCCCCCGCACCGCCCCAGCCAATCAGAGGCGAGTCGGGAGCGGCGCCCCCTTCCCCGCCGCCGCCGGGACCCCCCGGGCTCGGGACAGGAGCGGGAGGGGCCTGAGAGGGGATGGGGGGGCGGGGGAGGGGGGGGTCTGGGGGGGCTTTGGGGAGGGGTCCGGGGGTTTTGAGGGGGACCTGGGGGGTGCGGATGGGTCCTAAGAGGGGTCTCGGGGGGGGGGGGAAGGTCGCAGGAGGGTCTGGGGGCGGGGTCTCAGGGGACATCCAGGGCTGGGCCCGATTGGGCTCTGGGGGCAGGTTCCTTCCAGCCACAAGCATTCCAGCATTCTATCAGGGACTCCCTGCCCTTCTCCCTCTGCTTCCAGCTGCAGAATGTGCAGCAAAGCCGCCTTTGCTGTCTGCTCGGGGAGCCCAGCCAGCTGCTGCAGCTTGACCCTGCCCTGCACAGCTCCCTTGGCAGGCACGGCAGGAGCAGCACCCTGGCAGCCTCAGCAATTGCCCTCTGACATCTCTGGCACACACTGCAACGGGCTGCAATTCCAGCTGCCAGCAAGGAAAAGATGCTCCTGCCCTTCAAGGCCAAATTCTGAAGGGGCCAAGACACAAGCGCAGCAAGATCTTACAAGGGCATTTCACTGCCAGCCTCCAGAACTTCATCCAGGGCTGTTTGAGCACCTGGATGGGGAAGGAAAAAAATAATCAGGGGAGGGTCTTTGTCTGGGAGCTGCCACAGGTAAAGAGAGAGCCTGGAAGGGAAAAGGGGCAGACAAAGGAAGGCAGGAGAGAAAGCAGGACACAAATGGCAACCAGCTGAGAAGGTGGCACTCTGAAAACCAAACCTGAACTTATGGAATAGCAATGGGACAGAAAGGAAAAATTTTGAACTTTATTTACTCTGCTTCTCTGAGCAACCTGTGCAGCCAGGACTTCACCACCCTGACAGGGAAGAAGCATTTTCTAGATCAAACCTGAATTTGATCCCTTTTACTCTGAGCCCAGTAAATCACAAGGAACTCATTTGTGCTCGTTTTCAGCAAGGGCCCAAGCTCTTTGTTCCAGCACATCCAGCAAGCACCAGGCAGGACAGCACGGGAACCCAACTCACAGCTGAGGGACTCAGAACATCTCAACACCAGCAGGGCACATTGCTCATTTTTGCTCCAATAGATTTGAGAAATGAAACCCTGGAGATGAGAGCTCTTTTTCAGAGCAGTAATTGCTAGTTGATGTTAATGAAGTTGATAGGCTCTGAATTTGAAGTGTTGGTCTGTTGTTAAACATTAAATGTTACAGTTCTAGGATTTGCCTTTAGTTGCCGCTATTCAGTGTTACCATTTTAACCTGTATTTGTGTCTCTCCCCGTCACACTCTGTATTTGTGCCCCTTTCCATCTCAGCCCGGATTTGTATCCCTTCCCGTCCCAGACTGAATTGAAATGAGAGGCTGTGGGAACTCCATGAACCCTGTGAAAACAACAAAGCAGCACATAAACGATGACTTTAACCCAGCAGAACCGCACTAAATCACCCGCCCTTGAGCAGAGGTGGATTCTGTCCTACCACCATAATTTTAATAGTGCTCAGCTTGGAGGATCCCCCAGAGCTCCGAGCCAACGTTGCCTTCCTAAGGACTCTGGTGAGGACGGAAGCCCCAGCTCTGCCGAGAGACAAAGCTGCGCTGCTCCTCCTCCTCCTCCTCCTGCTCAGCGTGGTCCTGTGGGAGCAGCGGCGCTGTGCGCGACCCCTCGGGTTCCGCACCCAGAGCTGTCTTTAATAAAGGCCTTTTTAAAGGAGCTGCTCTCCTGGCGCTGTTTATCACACTGCCAGAGCCCCCAGAGCCCCTCCCCAAAACCTCCAAAACCCTCCCAGGACACCCTCAGCACCCCCAGAGCCCTCCCCAAACTCCCCCCAGGACCATCCCAACACCCCCAGACCCTCCCAAGACCTTCCTACGACTCCTCCCCAAAACCCCCCCAGACCCTCCCACGACCCCTCCTCGAGACCCCTCTTAGTGTAATAAGTAGCAATAGGTTTGTTCATTAATTAAACTGATAGATGAATAATTTTAGAGTATAAAAGTAATAGTAAGTAGTTAAAACTGTTTGTAATGAAACAATAGAACTGCTTAGCCAGCAGAAAAACATATAGTGCTTAGAATTGCTGAGCTCAGCAGAAAATGCACAGTACTTCAGTACTTTTAGAAACATATGGTCTTAGTTAACCCTTATAAGGAAAAGCCCACCGTGAAGCCCCCTCCTCTCTTTAGACACCGAGAGGAGAAGCAATAAGAGCCAGCCTCAGAAGAGGGGGGTTGCGGACTGGCTTCTGATCATCCGCCCAGCGCTGAACTCTTGCTTGTCACTGCTTGCTTTATAATCAAATAAATTCTAATTGGAAAAAGAAATTTGCATGGTAAGATTCTTATTTATTACAATTTTGGTGCCTTGTGACTCGGATCCAGGAACAGGGCCCAGAGACTCCGGGGAGGGGCCCGCCCCACTTCTTTTTGTGGGCCCTGGAGATCGCTTGGGCCACCCGGTAACCTGGACCTGACAAACCTAAATTCAGTGAGCAAGCAAAGAGTATACCGGTAACCCTGTAATCTTTGTGCACGAAGTCCTGAGTGAAGACGCAGGAACGTGAGTATAAGTTGTAAAAGGAAAACCGCTCGGTTTGGGTTGGGAATCCCAGAGCACAGTGTATGAGACGTCCAATTGTGGGCGAGGCAAGAGGGACCCTCTTGTAGTGCGTTTCCCGTCGCCCGCGAGGGACCGGGCCACGAACGAGGGGCACGTGTGTGTTTGTGTGTGTGTGAAGGTGCTCTGGAGGATGGGACAGAAGGAAAGCAAGCCTTCTGACCCCATGGGGAAGGGTCCCCAGGTTTCGTTACCCCCGATACCAGGAGATAGCCCCCTAGGGTTAATGATCAGGTATTGGGATGATTTTCCCTCTACAAAAGGGAAGGATAAAGCAAAGATGATAAACTACTGTATGATAGTGTGGGGAGGGAAAAAGTTGGACTCCGGGAGCGTATATTGGCCAGTGTTTGGATCATTTGAAGACTGGGTTTGCCAGGCTTTGAACATATATGTAAATTCCAAAGAACCCATTAACCCGGAGGAAATTGAATATGCTAAACTCTGGTTAATTAGAAGTAATAATTCAGTGGCTAGACTTTTCCCCCTTTTAAAAACACAGGCTGAAAATAGGAAAAAGGTCCAACAGGAGGAAGAAGTTTTATTAAATCCCCCTCCATATGTTCCCCCACCGGCAGCCCCTGTACTACCCCCACCCGTTCCCTCTCCCCAGACCACACATACTGACAGACAACCCCATGAGGGGTCCCCTGACTGCCGTAGGCTCACTCGTAGCCAGACTAAATCATTAATTGAGGAAGGAGAAAATAGTGGACTGTTCCCACTCCGAGAAATAGCAATGGGAGGGCCCCAAGCGGAGACAGGATTTGTCTCTGTTCCCCTTAATTCAGGGGATGTCAGAGAGTTTAAAAAGGAAATGGGAAAATTATTAGAAGACCCCATAGGAGTAGCAGAAAGGGTGGACCAGTTCCTAGGACCAAACATATATACTTGGGTGGAAATGCAGTCCATTCTGGGCATCTTATTTACAACAGAGGAAAGAGGGATGATTAGGAGGGCAGGAATGAGGATCTGGGACACTCAACATGTTCAAGGTCCTGCAGCTGATGTGAAATGGCCCCTGCAAAATCCTAATTGGAACAATCAGGACCCCAACCATCGTGGCCACATGCAGGACTTAAGAACCATTATAATCCAGGGCATACGAGAGGCTGTGCCCCGGGGACAAAATATAAGCAAGGCATTCAAAGAAAGTCAAAGAAAGGACGAAACACCGACCGAATGGTTGGAAAGATTAAGGAAAAGCTTCCAGCTGTATTCAGGGGTGGATCCAAAAACGCCAGTGGGGCAAGCACTCCTGAAAACACAGTTTGTAGCCAAATCATGGGAAGATGTTTGAAAGAAATTAGAAAAATTAGAGGATTGGCAGGACAGAGGACTTGATGAATTGCTTAGGGAAGCCCAGAAGGTATATGTTAGAAGGGAAGATGAAGCACATAAAAGGCAAGTTCGGATGATGGTGGCGGCAGTCAGGGAGGGACAGCGAAACAACCCCCCACCACGGGAACGAAATTACATGGGGAGAGAACTCCGGGATTTAGGAGGGCCTCCAATGGGGGGGAGAGGAGGGGTAGTGTGTTACTATTGTAATGGAAAAGGACACATGAAGAGGGAATGTCGAAAGAGGCTTAGAGATGAGAAAATGTTTAAAGAGGACTAGGGAGGTCAAGGGCTCTATCTATTAGGGACCCAAATGTCATCAGAGCCCTTGGTAAAACTCAGAGTGGGTCCTCAGCAAACCCCTATAACCTTCCTTGTAGATACAGGGGCCGAGAGATCAACAGTTCAATCTTTGCCCCCGGGATGCAAAATTTCATCCTCCACAGTACAGGTTATTGGGGCAAGGGGGGAACCTTTCAAAGTTCCTGTAATTGAAGATGTTTTAATAGAATCAGAGAAGAAAATGGGGGTAGGATCACTGTTATTAGTCCCTGAAGCTGATTACAATTTACTAGGGAGAGATTTAATGGTGGAATTAGGGATAAATGTAAATATTGAAGAAAAACAGTTGAAAGTCAAATTGTGCCCTTTATGAGTCACTGATGAAGAGAAAATCAACCCAGAAGTATGGTACACCCCTGATACAGCAGGAAAATTAAATATAGAGCCCTTCACAATCAAAATTCAAAACCTGGAAACACCAGTAAGAATAAAACAATACCCCATATCAGATGATGGCCATAGGGGACTGAAGCCAGAGATAGAACGGTTAATACAACAGGGGCTCTTGGAACCTTGTATGTCCCCTTTTAACACCCCCATCCTGCCTGTAAAGAAACCAGATGGAAAATACCGACTTGTACATGATCTAAGAGAAATAAATAAGAGAACCATTGCCCGGTTTCCTGTAGTAGCTAACCCCCATACATTGCTCAGTCAATTGAAACCAGATGATCAGTGGTATAGTGTCATAGATTTGAAAGACGCTTTTTGGTCATGCCCCTTAAAGGAAGAATGCCGAGATTATTTTGCATTTGAATGGGAAGATCCGATACCCACCGAAAGCAACAATTAAGGTGGACTGTTCTTCCGCAGGGCTTTCTAGAATCTCCAAATTTATTTGGGCAAGCACTAGAGCAAGTGATGAGATCCTATACCCCGAGCCAGGGAATAACCCTCGTTCAATATGTAGATGATTTATTAATTGCTGGAAAAAGCGAAGAATTAGTTAGGGAGGAGAGCATTAAGCTTCTAAACTTTTTAGGCATCCAGGGGCTGAAGGTGTCCAAAAGCAAACTGCAATTTGTAGAGGAAGAAGTAAAATATCTGGGACACCGACTTAGTAAAGGAACCAAAACATTGGACCAAGAGAGGGTTAAGGGAATTCTCTCCCTTCCTCCCCCAAGAAGCAAGAGACAAATCAGGCAGCTATTGGGTCTCATAGGATATTGCAGACAATGGATTGAAAACTTTAGTGGTAAGGTAAAATTTTTGTATGAAAAATTAACTGCTGAAGGTATGATAAAATGGACTGAGGAGGATGATAAATCATTAGAACAACTAAAAGAGGAATTAGCTAACGCCCCGGTGTTAAGCCTCCCGGATGTTAGAAGGCCTTTCTATTTGTTCGTTAACACTGAGGCAGGAGTGGCATTTGGTGTGCTGGCTCAGGATTGGGCCGGCAGCCAAAAACTGGTGGCATTTATTTCTAAACTATTAGACCCCGTAAGTAGGGGGTGGCCAACATGTTTACAGATTATAGTAGCGACAGCCCTTTTAGTGGAGGAAGCTCTTAAAATTACTTATGGAGGAGAACTAAAAATTTTTACGCCACATAATATACGGGCAATTTTAAAAAGAGGTGCAGAAAAATGGATAACAGATGCAAGGCTCCTGAAATATGAGAGCATTTTACTGTCGTCCCCTCGGTTGACACTTGAAACCACCTCTCTGCAAAACCCCGCAGAGTTCCTGTTTGGAGATCCACAGGAGAATTTAACCCATGACTGCCTGCATAGTATAGAAAACAAACAAAAATTAGACCAGACCTCGAAGAAGAAGAACTGGAAGAAGGAGAAAGGCTATTTGTGGATGGATCCTCTAGAGTTGTTGAGGAAAGCGAGTCTCTGGATATGCGGTTGTGGGAGGTAAAATTTCAAAATAATAGAATCGGGGACCTCTGAGTTCTAATTGGTCAGCCCAGGCCTGTGAACTATATGCTATATTACGGGCCTTTAAAACTTCTGGAAGCTAAAGTAGGGACCATTTATACGGACTCAAAATACGCCTTTGGGGTGGTACATACTTTTGGAAAATTTGGGAAGAAAGAGGGTTAATAAACTCCCGAGGAAGAGAATTAATACATCAGGAACTAATTACTCAGGTACTACAAGCTTTAAGAGGCCCAAAGAAAATAGCAATAGTACATGTTAAAAGGGCATCAAAAGGGCTTCTCCCATCTGACTAGGAAAAACACAGCAGACAGAGAAGCAAAGGAAGCTGCCCTCAGAAAATTCCAGGATTTGGGAACAAGGAGAACGAAATAATGAGTGAGAAAATTCATGTCTTGAGCTTCACAGCCCAGGAAAAGGAGAAATTAGACAAAATGGGAATAAAAGACACTGGGGGTATTTGGAAATTGCCAGATGACAGGGAGGTACTGCCAAAATCTATGGCTCGAAGAATAGTGCAGCAAATTCATAATAAGACACATTGGGGAACCCAGGCCTTAGTAGATCAATTTACTATTAAGTACATGTGTATAGGAATATATGATATAGCAAAACAAGTAGTTAGGGGATGCATAACATGCCAAAGAGTTAATAAACACCAAGTTAGGGAAAGGATTCCAGGAGGGAGGAATTGGCACACCGACCTTTTTCACATGTACAAATAGATTTTACCGAGCTACCAAAAGTAGGGAGATATAAATACTTATTGGTATTGGTAGATCATCTAACCCACTTTGTAGAAGCATACCCTACATCAAGGGCTACTGCGAATGTGGTGATTAAAACCTTGTTAGAAGAAATAATCCCTAGATATGGAATAGTAGAAATATTAGACTCTGATAGAGGTCCTCATTTTGCAAATAAAATAATGAGGAAGGTAACCATGGCCTTAGGCACTAAATGGCAATATCACACCCCTTGGCATCCTCAAAGCTCAGGGAGGGTGGAAAGGGCAAATGGAGAGATCAAGAAGCAACTCACAAAACTTATGGTAGAAACTAAAATGTCTTGGGTCAGATGTTTACCTATGGCCCTGCTAAACATTAGAACCCAGCCCAGGACGGATGTGGGAATCTCTCCTTTTGAAATGCTTTATGGAATGCCTTACGATTTAGAACTCCCAGGAAACCATCCTTGTATACAAGATAGTCAAATTCAGGGTTATATACAACAGTTAATGAAACGGAGGGAAGAATTAAAACAAAAAGGGCTATTGGTACAAAGACCACCCTTGGATATAATAATGCATAAGCTTAAACCCGGAGACAAGGTTTTAATTAAGACTTGGAAAGAGACAACCCTAACACCCCAATGGGAAGGTCCCTATGTTGCTCTGTTTACCACAGACACAGCCATCCGAACTGCTGAAAAAGGCTGGACACATGCCAGTCGAGTGAAAGGACCTGTCACTGCAGACACCCCTTGGGAGGTGACCAGCCGCCCCGGAGATCTACGGGTAACTCTTCGGAAGACACAGAGACCTGTGCCAGTGGGTAATGTGAATGACTGAATTAGGGGACAGAGAACTGTATCGACTGAGACTTTTGGTAAGAAAACCCCTACAGAAACTGGAACAGGAGTTACAGTGCCCTCTACCGTGGAAAACCTGGAATGAACTGACATTTGCTCTTTCATTAGTGGCTGAAGTGAGGCGAGAATTATTCAATTGCACCGTGTTTCTTAAATGTCGGGAACCCTCTTGCCGGGCGTGGGTAAAAATCTTTTGCGGGGGCTGTAAAGACAAATGGTGGATTTTCCAGTCACAGTGGGTGGGAAGCACATGGTGTCTTACTTGTGATTGGGACTGGAGAAGGGCAAATCCATTAAGGGCCTTAAGAGAATTTATAAAGATCCCTGGGGGGCGAGAGATCCCCGACAGAGAAGTAGCATCACTAGTTGAAAACCTAGAACAGAGAAGAGATTGGGCCCTGGCGTGGGAACTCCAACATCAATTGCATAGGATTACAAGCCAAAAACAGACAGTCATATTAACTACCTTGTGTAAGAAGGGAATTCACGTTCCTCTGGTGTGGCAAGTGAGGCCTGACGAGTGGAATAGCACGATTCACCGCTATTCCCGAATTCATAAACAACAAAAACGAAAAGAACGTAGGGAAGAACGACGTAACTCTAGGAAAACAGGGGAAAGGGAATAAAGGCAGAGGGTAAACCCTAGGTAGGTGTGGGACTCAGGCCCTGTAAAGCTCGCCAGGGACGGCAGAGAGTCCATCACAAAACCAAAGAGATCCTTTGCCTGGAGGCCTGACAACCTGCCCTTAGGAGTAGGGGCAGAGGAGATAGTCCAAATAATGCACCCCCTGAAGATTACCCCTGCTGCCGAGAAGATAATGATCCCTGCAGACCGATGCACCCGGCCTGGCAGGCGAGGCAGAGAGGTAAGGAATAGTGGGGGAGAGCAACGGGCCACAGGAACAGAAAAGGAGCACAGGAAAGCTCCAGATAAAAGAGGTATGACCATAAAAGATGAAAGAAATTTGTTGCTAGGAACCTGCCCTGTTTGGCGAGCTACCTTAATTATCATAACCCTGAGTATCCAGGCTGCCTGGGGAAACCCTCTTCAGCCTTACGAAGGGAACTTGATCCCTGACTGGTCTCAGGCCTTTTTGCAATCTACCGGATCTATGGGGAATACCACAGGTTTAAATTTACAAACATTAGTACTGCATGATGGTTTACCGTACGCTAGACAGGAATGGAAGAGACAGAAAACCTGGCAGCTCCAAGGGGTAGTGGGAGAACAAATTAATATTGGATGTCAAATGATTAATGGGTCTAACTATACCAACGAAATTGCAATCAGTGTTTCCATGGGTCAAGAGGAAAAACAAACAGTAAATTGTGTACACTCAATGACACAAGAATGCTGGAAAAACTTCACATTAACTCACACTGCAAAAATAGTCTGTCTCTGGTTAAAAGATACGCAGGGCCTTTCCTTTAAATTCATAATAGATACTGAGACGCACCCTACCACTGCCGAGCCTCACATTATCACCACCCCACCCACATCACCGGTCATTCTCACCCCAAAGATCTTCAAAATTGGGCCTTACATAATTAAGAAAACTGATCAACAACAAATGTTATTTAATCCAGCATGGTCTCTCAAACAGGTAGAGCTATTGATGCAGACCAATGTTTCAGACATCCAGCCAGCTTGTTCCCCATTTTTGCAAACATCTTTTGAAGGTTGGACTACCTGGCTTCGGAAACGAAGTTCTTTTAAAACAAGGAAACCTAGAGATGTGACTGGTATTCTAGGTACAGGATTGGGAATTCTGAATAGTATTGACTCAGAAGTACTAATGGGCAAATTGACTGCTACAACTAGAGACTTGTCTAAGTTACAGCAACCACTGAAGTCATCTCTATTAGCTCTGGGAACACACCAGTGGATGCTGTCAAACATTTTGCCGAATTGGGAAAAAGTAAATGTGAACGATCACAAATTGGTGATTGATGCACTTAGTGCGACACAAAACAATGTTTCCTTGGCTCTCAGCTGTATCCAGGCACAACTGTGGATGCAGTCGGTCTCGGCCTCGATTATAAGAGAAGGCGAGGAAGGCACCTTCCCCACAGAAATTCGGAAAATAATCTGGGACAATGCCACTGATTTTGAAAGAGAATTCCAATCCTGGTGGAAACTGGTGAATTTTACCTATAACACTATTTCAAACACAGCTACTGCATTTGTCCTAACTATAAGTAATGCCTCTGTACATCCAGTTTTTCCTGTTATTGCATTAGGAGTAAACCATGACGGAGCTGTTCTCTATCCTACAGAGCATAGAGGATGGGCCTGTCAGCTTGGAGATAAATGGCAAACTATTGATATGGAATCCTGCATTATTCGAGAACAACTGGGGTTTATCTGTGAGGGTAATGTGATTATAGCTCAAGATATTTGTTTAGACACGGAGCAGAACATCTGTCAATTTGAGATTTGTCCAAACGAAGCTTCTAAAACAGTTCTTGTATACATAGGCAATGGGTGTGCATGTTTTAGGACTATTTGTGATTCTGTGCTTATAGATAATATTGTGGTAATTACTAAAAACCACTCAAACTTCTGTACTTGTAACTTTACTAAGATTACAGGGTGTGACATTACTTATGAAGCTCCAGTTACTTCTCACTACCTATTACAGTCTAACTACACACTGATTCACAAACTACTGCCCACTCCGATTGGGATGGACAACACCCTAGTGAGACAACTATTACTCCATCAAGACCTGATCAAAATCCTTGAGAAAATAAAGGAAAACGGACAGAAGACCCTGGTGACTGTTCATCATGACGTAAAAAATATACACCGAGTTATAGAGAGAGTGAAGCAAGATGGCGAGTATAATTGGTGGGATACTCTCACCACCACAGGTGTCCTAAATGGTATACATGCCATCCCATTGTTGTTCTTTTCATTCTGGTCATGCTTGGTTTTATTCTGTTAGTAATTCTATTTGTTATGAATTGGGATATGAGAAAAAGTTAAGGAAATTAGCACCTATAATTAGAGCACATAGTTTAACTGATGAAGCAGCTTATTTAACGCTTGCTAGGAATGAACTAAAAAGATTTAATGAACAAAATTGGTAAGAAAAGAGATGGGGAATTGTAATAAGTAACAATAGGTTTGTTCATTAATTAAACTAATAGATGAATAATTTTAGAGTATAAAAGTAATAGTAAGTAGTTAAAACTGTTTGTAATGAAACAATAGAACTGCTTAGCCAGCAGAAAAACATATAGTGCTTAGAATTGCTGAGCTCAGCAGAAAATGCATAGTACTTTTGGAAACATATGGTCTTAGTTAACCCTTATAAGGAAAAGCCCACCGTGAAGCCCCCTCCTCTCTTTAGACACCGAGAGGAGAAGCAATAAAAGCCAGCCTCAGAAGAGGGGGTTGCGGACTGGCTTCTGATCATCCACCCAGCGCTGAACTCTTGCTTGTCACTGCTTGCTTTATAATTGAATAAATTCTAATTGGAAAAAGAAATTTGCATGGTAAGATTCTTATTTATTACACCCACGACCCTGCCAGGACCCTCCAGACCCCTCCCCAAACCCAACTCAGGCTCCCCAGCCCCTCCCCAGATCCCCTCAGAGCCTCTCCCAAAACCCTTCCAGACCCCCAAAGCCTAGAGGAAAACCTCCAAAACCCTCCCAGGACACCCTCAGGACCCCCAGAGCCCTCCCCAAACTCCCCCAGGACCATCCCAACACCCCAGACCCTCCCAAGACCTTCCTACGACCCCTCCCAAAACCCCCAGACCCTCCCACGAGACCCCTCTTAGGACCCATCCCACCCCAGGGTCCCCCCACAATGCCCCAGGACCCTCCCCAAAGCCCCCCAGAGGTTTGGACGCTTTGCCCCCACCCCACCCCCATCCCCTCTCAGGCCCCCTCCCGCTCCTGTCCCGAGCCTGGGGGGAGGCGTGGGGAAGGGGCAGGTTAGTTTGCCCGCCTCTGATTGGCTTGAGGCGGCTGGGGAGGCGGGTTGTTTGAGGAGCCGATTTCTAGGATTGGTTAGTTTAGGGACTTGCAGTTCTGGGCCATTGGTTGGTTTAATCCCGCTTTTCCTGTTTTTTGGGAGCAGAAAACACGAAAAAGAAGCGGGAAAAAAAAAGGGGGGAGAGCAGCTGAGGCGGGTCCGGGGAGAAACTGGGGGGGTTTGTCAGGTACAAACAGGTCTGAGGGGAATTTGGGGATTTTTGGGGGCATCAACGGGAAATGGGGGGGTGTGCGGTGGGTTTGGGGGAAAATGAGGGGTGGAGGGGGCTTTGGTGGGTCTGAGGGGGCTTTAGGGAGCTTTGGGGAAGCTTGAGAGGGTCAGGAGCGCAATTAACCTCGGGTGAGTTTAGCGGAATCTGAGGGAATTGGGAGGGTCTGAGGGGATTTTGGGGAGGATTGTTAGAGGAACTGTGGGGTTGTGAGTGGATCTGGTGGGTTCTGGGGTTGGTCTGGAGAAAATACAGAGTGTCTGAGGGGATTTCATAGGGTTTGGGGGGATTGAGGGGTCTGAGGGGATTTGGGGCAGTCTGATGGATTTGGGGGGTCTCAGGTGGGTCTGGGGTGAATTTTGGGGGAAATGGGGGGTTCTGAGAGTCCTGGGGAGGTTTTTGGGATCCAGGGTGGTTCTGGGCCAACACTGGGGGCTCTGGGGGTTTGGGGTTCCTGGAGGGGTCCCAGGGAGATTTGGGGTCCCGGGGGTCCCAGGCCCACCCTGAACCGGGGTCTGGGGGTGGGGGAGGGGGCACAGACGGGGTTCCCCCCTTCGGTTTTTGGGGGTGTCTCCCATGTCTCCCATGGTGCCCCTCCCAAAAAGCTCCGAGGGCCCCTGAAGTGGCTCCTGTTCCACCGGGTGGTGCCCCTGATCCAGGATGGCCCCACTGAAGTCTGGGGGTTCTGGGGGATTTGTGGAGATTTTGGGGTTTTGAGAGGTTTTTTGGGGATTTTGGGGTGGCTTTTTTTGGGCTTTGGGGATTTTATTGTGAATTTAGAAGGAATTATTGGAGCTTTTGGGGAGAATTACTGGGTTTCGAGCTGGGGAGCTACATTGATTTGGGGGTTTTGGATTTTGGAGGTTTTGTTGCTGTATGGCAAGTGTTGGAAGGCCATGTGTCTGGCTCAGCTAAATTGGTTGAGCTAAAGGCTGTTGCTATGGCATTCCAGAAATTTTCTCAGGTACCTCTGAATTTGGTCACCAACTCTGCCTATGTCACAGACATAACCAAGCATTTGGATTTCTCACTTCTGAAAGAGGTTAATACCGCAGCTTTGTTTCAGTTATTGAAAGCCTTGTGGTGTGCAATTCAAACCTGGGTTCATTTGTATTACATCCTGCACATTTGGAATCTCACCACTTTACCAGGTTTCATAGCAGAAGGTAATGCCAGTGCTGACAGGTTGGCTAACCCTGGGTACCGCTTCAGCCTGACAAGATTGCGCAAGCCAAAGCATCACATGATTTTTTCAGCAAAGTGCACATACTCTACAAAAGCAATTTCAGTTAATGTTGACTGAAGCTCATGACATTGTCAGTTCCTGCACTGACTGTCACAGACTTGCTGCACCTTTACCAGCAGTGGTGAACCCCAGCGGCTTAAGGGCCTTGTAGCTTTGGCACATGGATGTTACTCACATTGCCAAGTTTCGTATGTGCATGTGTCTATTCACACCTTCTCTGCCATGTGGGCACCTGCTCAAAGGGGTTGCAATGTGATTACCCATTGGAGGACAGCTTTTGCTGTTTTGGGGATACTTTCTTCTGTGGAAACTGACAATGGCCCTGCCTTGTCTCACAAGAAGACACGTTGGTTTTTACGCTTATGGGGAGTCTCATACAAACTTGGTATTCTGCATTCACCAATGGGTCAAGCTATTGTTGAACACGCTCATGGCACTTTAAGCATGTTCTGGAAAAATAAAAAAGGGGAATGCTGGGAGAGACTTCACATAGTTGACTCGAAAAAGCTTTATATACAATTAATCACCTTACAGTGCCAAAGAATTCAGAGATTCCTGTGATTCTGAATAATTTTCTCTTGTTGAATTCAGGAGGTGAGACGCACCTGTCTGCAAAGGTCTGGAAATGGGACCTTGCCACCAATAAGTGAGAGGGCTCATGCAACCTTATCACCTGGGGCTGCAGGTATGCATGTATCTCCACAGGTACTGGGGTACGATGGATACTGCAAGGAATGTTCACCCTGACTTGTGACATCAGAAACAGAATGTGGCCAGCAGGCAGCCTTCAAGCAGTGGCCAAAGTGCCGACCATCAATCACAGTCTTCGAACAATGATCAAGATACCAACCATCAACGAGCTGGCCCCTCAACGAGTGGGGAATTAACATTTTATCTTTTCCTTGTTTCTAGAAACAGATTGTTGACGAGTTAGACTGCCAGTGTTATGAGCAGATTAACAGTGTTACTATACTAAGAGTTGGTAACTGACTTGTAGAATTAATGATTAAAGTTTATGGAATGTAATGGTAGAGAATTTATAGTATGAGATCTCTTTGACCATTCTGAGGCAATGTCTGATTGAGGTTTTGATTGATCGGTGATAAACCTCTGGAGCTGTGTTTGTTCTCCTTCCTGCAAGGGATCCCACAGGAGATTACAAACACTGCCTCCTCCTTTATACAAAAAGGGGATTGTGGATATCCTCAGTTCAGTCAAAGAAAGAACAGAGATAATTTCTCCCAGACTGAGCCTGGGAAAAGAATTAAAACAATTATTATCTCTTTCAGTAACTATTGTTTATAGATATGATTCACCAGAGTGTGCTATTCATAGGTCACCAATAGTCTGAGAGGTTTTTACTTTGAGACCAACCAAGTCTCACCTTAGCAAGTCACTTATTAAAGACACACTACTTTCATTAAATTGCCTTCTGATTCAGCTTCTGAAGACTGGAGTCTTTCATTCCATCCCTGACTCAACAGCGTCACTTAATTATTCTACTCATTCATCTGGGGGTTGCTGAGGCAACAGCAATGCAATGAGGCAACAGCAATGCAATGAGGCAACAGCAATGCAATCCAGTATCAAAGATTTGTTATTGTTTAGGCCCTGTTACTAAAATCTCTTGATTATCCATGTGCAGCATGATTTATTCCTTTGGCTAATATTTGTGCGCTTGGTAAGTGGATAGCACAGCCATGGATTGTAGGAGACATTTTAGATCACAGAAATTATGGTTTCCATCTAGGAAAAGTAATACTAAAAAGGCTTTATTATTCTTCTTCTCTATATTCTTCTTTAATATTTTATTATTTTAAGCCATCTAAACCAAGAATCACTTTTGCCTGAGTTTTTGTCATTGCTCTTCTGGGCTCCTCCAAGATTGTATATGAAGGCTCATCAAGTCTGTGAGAACCAGGTATCTAGAATTTAGATATTTATGAATTAGAACCAGATACTTAGAATTTATCTGTGGTCTCAGCACAGCTGTCTAATACTGTTT